>CAUYQV010160992.1:0-31084 GCA_963574575.1 Galagoides demidoff
GGCGCCTGCCACAACGCCCGGCCATTTTTTGGTTGCAGCCATCATTGTTGTTTGGCGGGCCCGGGCTGGGGATTCGAACCCGCCACCTTAGGTGTACGTGGCTGGCGCCTTAGCCGATTGAGCCACAGGCGCCGAGCCATGTTCAGTGACCTTAAAGAAACTCTGCTTTAGTACTTTTGATTCAAGAATTCCTTGCCAACACCTCTGGTTTTAAATCATTACTAATGATAGAGACAAGTGCCAAAACATTTGACTAGCTGTCCAAAGTATTTGAGCGTTTAAAAATACAGTCTTGATTGAAAATGCCATTTAAGTATCCGTTAACCTTCAGGTCTTTTTGACCCATGTCCTCTAGAAGAATCCGTGGAAATAGAAACAAAGAGAATCAAAATGCACCTCACTCAGTATCTGCCAGCCCCATGAAACAGCAAATCAAAGGACTGGCTCCAAGTCAGCCTGACATTTGAAAAACAGCAGGGCTTACATCAGGTGAGATATCAAAAGAAACGAAAAGGAACTCAGGCAATCACAGTCGGTCCACTTGGACTTTGCTGAGAAAGAAAGGCTGAAAAATCTAAGGCATCCATTTCTCAACATGTTCATAGCAAATCAAATGCTTCCTATTACCCAGAGAAGTCAGAGAGGCCCAATTTCCATCTGGTCGTGTTACTGCCACCTGTGTTGCCTTGCTCCGTGTCAGAGAAAAGTCGATACACTGAGACAGCTTGGGTTGCTGCAGAGGAAGAGTTTAATAACACAGGGTGCCAAACCAGGAGTGGGGGAAATTTCTGAAATCTGAGAATTCAGAGACTCGGGTTTTTAAAGATGGTTTGAAGGGGAGGAGGCTAGACAATCAGTACTGTGATCGGTTAGGTTCAGGATGAAATCATAGGGAGGTAGAAATTGTCTTCCTGCAATGAGTCAATTCTTGGGTCAGGATCTCAAAACATTTGACTCTGTTTCTTCTGTGGGCCACTGGTCTGTTTGGGTCTGTCAGTCCACCAGAACGCAGGATCTGGAAGATACTTCAGCCTTAGCTTTCACAAGGGTGATATTTTCTATGGGAGCAATGAAGGAAGCTGAACATCTTGATGACCATTAGCAATGTGACTCTTGAGTCGTAAGCAATGATAGAAAAGTAAGTTAGAGAACAATGGCTGGGTTTGTTCCTTTTTTTTTTTTTTTTTTTAACTATACCTATAACTTTGCAGAGTTCAGGTCCCTACCACTCACTGTTCCTACCTTGGAGCTCTTTATCAGTTTTATAAAGGGCAGTTTCAGTCATTCAGAAACTATTTAGTGAAGAACTATTATTTAGCAGGTGCCACACTGAGGATTAGAAAGCAACACGGAAAAACACAGTGTCTGATAACAGGTATACCTATCTCTATGGTTGCAAAGGAGTGCAATAAATATTCTAAATGCAGTGGTTTCAGAAAGATTTAAAGTAAATTTAAAGAATCATTCAAAGAGGAATCCAGTAAATAATACTAGTCAGATAATAATATGGAAAGGAACCAGGGTTTTGATTAAGATGAAAAGTAGATTGTGCCACTAGTTGAGAGCACGTAAGAAGAGAAGTGAGATTAAGAGGGAAAATGGGGGATTCAGATTTGAACATGCCTCTTAACCATGGGCAGCTGTCCCCCAAATAACAAAATAGCTCAAACTGGGTTTATTTCCTTTTTCTGCCACTATGATCACCCTTGACATTGTAACATATGAATAGTGAACTGAATTTGACTATATTAAGTGAAAGCATTTAGGATCCTAAAGATTCAGGGTAGTTATGCCAGATACTTGGAATTTTTGCTTTCTTTCTTTTTTTTTTCTTTTCCTTTTTCTTCCACATTCTCTCCAATTTAATTGTTGCGAGTATGAGCTCAAATTCGGAGTCTACTACTCTGGATGACCTTGATGACTTACTAAGTCTTCTAAAGCTCTGTTTCCTCTTCTATAAAGCAGGGATACCAGTACCTAGTTCATATAGCTGATGAGAGGATTTGTGAGCTCTTGCACATAAAAAGCTTAAGCCAACGCCTGGGACATAGTGCTTGGTATGCATAGCCACTTTTTTCTTTCCTACTTTTTTTTCATTTATTTCACTTATATTTTTCATTTCCAACTCCCGCCAACCCTTTCTCACTGCTTTATGAGAAACTTCAAAAAGTAGATTTATATAAAAAGCAAAACAGCTTTGGCTTGAGAAGACCTAAGTTTCAATTGTGGTGCCATCACTCATTCAGTTAGCTGTGTGTCCTTGCAAAAATTCCTTGGTCTTCTGAATTTAAGTTTCCTTAGCTATAAATTTCAGACGTTAATAGTGTCTTTTTCACTAGGATGTGGTAATGAGGGGCGATATGATGTTGTATGTGTTGGATATTCTGTATAGGCCCCTCCAGATCTATTCTCCCACCGTCCACACCCTTCTGTGGGTAGGTAGCTGGCATGTACCAACTGAATCAACAGGCAGCCTTGCCCTCTGGCTTCCAGCTTTGATTGGCAGATCGAAGACACCAAAAGGATTTTGAGAAGACATAAGAGTGTAGTGAAAATATTTATTTCCCCAGGTCTCTCCCTGCTAGGTCTCTGTGGGTGAACCATATCAATCTTTTGAGGGCCACAGCTTGTACTAAGAAGCCCCTTCTCCCCCCGGGTTTTGCTAGCTACTCTGTCCTAGGATGCTATGAGCAGTTAGTCAAAGCTCCCTACTGTTGATAGTCTCACACTGCAACATCCTTTGCTAGTTTCCCTAAAAGAATCCTGCATGCATCTTTGTAAATAGTCTTTTATTAAAGTGTCTTCGATTACTCCTGTTTGAGTGCACCCATCTGTTTCTTTCCAGGACCCTGACTGCTACACCATGTAAAGTCCCTGGCATGCCCAAGCTCCTAACAAATGAGTTTCTCCTAAAAAAAATGCCTGCCCATAGCTTCCTCAAACCTTGTCTGGCTATAGGGTGGTCTTCACAGTAAAGGAGAAAAGTCCCGCTATTGATAACCTGATTCTGGACAGCAATATAGAACCTCCGATAAAATGGAAAAATAATAGTCCCCATAGTAGAACAAAAATCTATATCCATATCTCTTTTGGAAATTCGGCACTGAACAGAATCCACAATGAGTACAGTTTATATCCATGGTTCTTTTATGTCGCCCCCTCTGTCCACTGTCAGCTACGACACTACCCGTTCCTCATTTTGACTTTTGAACAATTGCAGAGTCTCTAGCACATGAGGAAGAAGAGCAAATCACGAGAAAGAAGACCCAAGTTTATTTTCTGTTACAGATCGGCAAACGGCTGCTCTCTCAAGGAATGCCTCCCAGCGCCACTAGTTAGATGATCAGGTGACATCAGCACAAAAACAATCAGAAGTTTGTTCACTCCTTTAAAAATGCTATTTAAAAGTTCAGTAAGGTTTTACAAGGAAAGTAACATCCCTAACTCTGTTTTCTTATTTATTACTACTCTACCAGAATCTTCTTTACTTTAAAATCAAAACATTCATGTTTGGCCTACCAAAAAATATAATGACTGTCAATTATGTAGCTGCCAAATCATACGGGAGCATTAGTTCTTTGTGTGACACGTTTCCCCTACTTTGTTTTATATTTTTTTATTTCCTATGCCCTGACTTTTTTCCCAGCATCACTGGTTTCATTTCTGTGTTCATTTGAGTGTGTGTGTGTGTTCAAGCATGTTTTTCCTCAGGTTCATGTTATATGAACCTCATTCCAAATACTAAATATTTCCAATTTGGATCCTTAAATATATGTAAGATATTAACTTCATGGTGCTGCTTTCATAACCCTTGATACTCCATATTTAAAAGCCTTTAAGAAATTTGAATAATTGTTCTTCATTTTGAGAAAAATACTGTGCTCACAGGAAAGCCACGTGAAGTGTAAGTTGTATTTTAAATCTATTTGTGCTAACACGCATCAGCGTGATATTTCTTTTATATGTTAATACAGACGATTTCTTTGGATGTTTTATAATTTTTTGTCTGCTTCTCAAATGTTTTGCTTGCATATTTTAAGAATTGTAAACCTCACCGAGGCACAGATAATAAATGCTAATGTCTCTATTTTGTTCAAAGTTCATAAGTGATTCTTCCTTTTCTTCCACTCAAGGGCTTTATGGCTGAGTGGCTTAGTCATCCAGTGCCGCATGAGAAGCAAGTTGGCTCATGCTCCTTCCTAGCTAAAGTGACACATGATAATACTTAGGGGGCAGAATTCTTTCTCCTTAAAGAGTCAAAGGCATGCGATTTGCCCCTAGGAACCTGCAGCTTGCATCCACAAGTCTGTCATAATGTGTTGGTTTACTAAGAAGAAATAAACAAGACGCTGACAGATAGATAAGGCCAGGCTTTGAGGAAACGGCATGGTATTTTTTTTTTTCAGTTTGAGGCTTGATGTCTTCATTTCCTTTTACTTTAAAATTTTCCTTAATGCTTATAGAACTGAATCAAAGAAAAAGACTAACTGCAGTATGGAGACCCTGCAGTCTCACCCTGTACCTCCTCCCCTTGCACTTCCAGCATTGATCCAAACCTCAGGGGTCTGGCTGGGGAGCAGTCCTAACAGGTTTCTACTTTACTCTAGGGGGTTGGCCCAGTACCTCACAGACAACCGCAACCCATAAGCTTTGCCACCAGACTGATGTACTTAGAAGAATCAGTAAGATGACATTGCATAGAACAGTATCTTATAGCTAAATGTACAGATGCTCTATGTTTAATACTCCTCAACACATGATGATAAAAAAGGCTATGAATCCAGTGAATTAATTCTTTGGGTAAAGTTTCTTGTGTATGGTTTTACAATATACATTCTGTCATTTGTAAGAAAAATATTACAATTTATTGCTTTGGATGGCAGCCAATGTCTGAAAAAGGCAGAATCTGAGTGTCACCATGTTGCAATTCTTTACAGAGAAAAGAAGAGAAATTGCAATTTTAAGATCATCTTTTGAAATGTACTATCATTTTCCTCTATAAAAACTATTATACATGTACAGTCTGGCAAATAGAAAACACTTAGTCTGGTGAAGCTCTGATGACTGTGACTCTTAATTTCCTATTCTTTAACAAAGAAACAACCTGTTATTTTGGTGGAGAATAATCCTTATCCCTTAGAAATTGTATGGTATGGGGGGTAAGGGGAAAATTTCCCCTTTTCGCTAAAAGTTCACTGAAAGATCAAATGACAAGGCAGATTAATAAAAGGAAGAGGTTTATTTACCTTGTACACAGGGAGAATCACAAAGCAGTTACCCAAAATACCAGTGAGGTCAAGAAATTTTTATAACTTCCTTTTAGAAGGAAGGAGGAGATAAGGGATATTCATAACTCTGCTTAGGGGTAATAAATGGTTGCTAGGGAAGATAAATAAATGGGGAAACAGACTGAATTGTAAATTAACCTGAGAGACAGATATTATGTTTAAACTTATTTGGACCAGGTCTGGTTGCATTCTTGATCTTTTTGCCTGCAATATATTGAGACAACAAGGAGGCAAAGGGAAGCAAATTGTTCTTTCTCTGGGTTTGCCTGGTTTATGGAGAAGAGGGAAAGCCCCTTCTAAGAGCCTGTGAATCTCTAAGGGCCTTTAATTCAAAATACTCTTTATACCAAGGGGACATATTCTGGGACAAAATTTCCTGAGCTCCTTTAAGGATTATGAGAAAAATGCATGGGCTCAATAGCTAGCAGCAGAAGGAAGGGAAATAAGAGAATGACTTTGGAGCATATCATCTGGTCAATACATTTCATATATTATTAAATAAAGGTTGAGTAGATTATATTAATTCAATGGAAACAGTGCAGATTTTGCTGGAAGAAACAGTTCCGAATTCTGGCTCAGCTCCCTATTAGCTGTATGATCTTAAGGAGATTAGTTAATTTGAGTCTCATCTTCTTTATCAGTAACATTGGTAATAATAACATAAGTCAGCACTATGCCTACAAAGTCAATGCAGAGTTGGCAAATGGAATTGCCCAATAAATTCTGAGAAACTATGTTTATTACAATGTGCTAGGAAAATGTTAAACCCAGTTAATCTAAAATCTGCTAATTGTTGGGGGTTGGGAGTTGGGGGTCCCAGTTCTTTGAACTCAGTTGACCTGGTTTGATTACTTGGTGGAATTAGAAATTTCAAATGAGGCACAGAAGAATAGAAAACAAAAGAGTATAAAACAGAAAGCAAACTGGAGCAGCACAGACAGCCTTGTCTGTGCAGCACAGATTAGAAAGCAGAAGTAACCTCACACAGGCTTTAGTATAGCAAAGAGAATTTTGTCTAAGGACAAAGGGAAAGATTAGAGCACTTCCAAAGAGAGGTGGAAGTGGGTCCGTCTCATGAGTGAGAAGAGAAAAAAAGAGAGAGATTGTGATGCAAAGGCAGTGTAGAGGTTAAATGCCCTCTTTCTTTCTGTTTGAAATTGCTTGTAACTCTTTCATTGGTCTCTGCACCTCCAGGCACCTTTGTCTTTTATTACTGGTCACTGATCACTTAGGTTACCTCATACTCATGTTCTTTCCCTTATTTTGGTGATAACTGCTGAGTGCTGATGACAATATTCCCATAATGTTCCTATGGGCCCTCCAGACTTCCTTATTCAGCAGGCCAGGCTTTCCTCCCATCTGCCTTTGAAAGCCCTTTCTTTGTCCCTACTCATTAATCTGAAGTTGACTTTCTATCCTCTTCAAAAAAAAAGAAAGTTTCTCACCTCTAGTTTACTAGCTTATTCTTCTTTGTTTATTAAAGGGGAGAGTTTAATGTTTATTAAAGGGGAGACCTTAGGACATATTGTAAATGCCATAAAAGTGCTGGCAAGGATATCCCAAGACCCTCCATCAATGCTATTTTATAATTAACTTTTACATAAAGGGAAGAAAAAGATTTTTTATATATATATATATATATATATGAATATACACAAATACACACACACACAGAGTGCCATGCACGTTTTAAGAAAGGAAAAAACTGTATCAAATTTGTACTACTCAAGTCACGTTTGACTTCTTCAATTATAAGAGGTGCTCCACGTAACTGGTATTCATCTTTTGGTATATATCCAGTAATACAATTTTAATACAGATTTTTTCTTTCTTAAAATGTATATACATTTTGGGGGGTACTCTCTGTATATATATAATTTCAACCAATAATGTGTAGTTAAGATGGCTGACTTAGTCAAAGCAATGTAGCCTAATCGCTCACCCCTCTCTATGGCCCCACTGTGTGCATGTGTTTAAAGAGGGTTGATTCTTAAATTGTTTCTCTCTTCACCAGGAAGATTGTCTTGAAAGCTGTTCCCCTAATTTCTTTTCATCCAAAAGGCCAATAATCATGTCTTTGAAATTAAATTTAATCCATTTTTCTAATGCAGCATCCTGAAGGTCATAGGGAGTGTCACTATCCCAGAAATTGTCCAAAATCCAGCATACCTTTTTCCCACTTTGTATTCAGGAAGAAGAAAAAAGCAATTAGATTAGGGCCACAGTGCTGGAGAGCAGAGATTTGGAAGGGATGAGAAAACTAATCAAGAATTCTTAATTTCCAATACTCTTTGGACACTGTCTCTCGATATCATTCCCTGTTTCCCTTCCCCAAAGTTCATGTATTTCCTGTTGGTAGGGATTTCTCCATCCTTTGAAGGCCTCAGTGTCATTGACTTGCCCACTGTGTCATTCTCCAGTTCTCGGGACTGAGCTAGCAAACTATGGGTGAGCAAGACATGTCCTGTGTTTTGCCTAAAACTTTAAGCATTTTAGTTAGTGACCAACATTTAAAAACTAGTAATAGTTCACCTAAAGTTTCAATTTTATCTGCTATTGAAAAATTTAAACATTTGACAATACGGGGTCCAGCTCCTTTTGTGGTAATAATTGCCTTGAGCTGCATGTAGACATAGCTACATCACACTGACAGGGAATGCATGTGCCAGAATTCCCACCATTCCTTCTTGTCTCAGACCACCACCTGCTGCCCTCACTTATGCAGCCTCCAGGAGCCATTACAGATTCTCAAATGTTTGATCCTTGCCTTAGGAAGAACCAGTTCTTCCCTGCGTGTTTTCATTTTGTTTTTCCTCTCCTCTTCCTCCCTTCTCTTCCTCTTTTTCTTCTCCTTCTCCTCTTTGGTCACTGAGCAGCATTAAGAGCCATGATCAAGAATTGGGCCTATGGAAAAGATGCACATAAGACTGATTTGAATTCAAAGGCTTTTAGGTCTGCTCAATCCCAAGTAAAAGAATCCTCAGCTGTAATAGCTATCCAAGATGAGATGGGCCATTTAACACCCAAGGTAAGTTAGGCTGCAAGAACCATCTCTGCATCCCTTTATGTCAAAGGTGTGTTGTGTCATCCTTGTCTAATTTTATTATCGCCCACTTGGGGGAGGGGAAGGTAGCAAAACCATTACTGCCGACAATTCCATACTTTTCAGAAATCATTTGTATTAGAATAATATATGCCTTCTTACCTCTAATATCTAATACCAGGAATTTACTACTAGTTTCATCCTTAATTATGATACCTCATCCCATCCTGCTGCCTATGGATAATGGCTTCTAATGACCCTTTCAACAGCTGTTATCAAGCTTTGCTGCATATGGCCACCACATGAGAATACCCAGAGTGTGCAGGAAAATGTGAACAATGTTTTGCTTTCTGGTCATGTAAAATTTGCCATACAAAAATTCACAATGTAAAAATATAGAAATACACATCTTCCAACAACTTCTCTGCAGGCCAGGATCATAGCATTCCTGTAATGTGATTTCTTTCATAGTTGACTCTTCCTCATGTGGTGACCATAGGCAGGCCAGCAGGAGCAAAGCATCATGACATTAATTGGAAGCAAGGGAGGATAGAGATTGAAGGGCCCACTGGCTTTGCCTAACACCTGACTGACTTCTGCAGAGATAAGGGGTGGATGGCCCATCGTGGGTGCCAGTGATAGGGGTGCCACCATGCTTGTGTACTGTAGTCTTGAGGTAGTACTATGGTAGGAACTCAAAAAGCCAACATATGTCCCTCACCCTAACTTCAGACTTAAAAGTCAGGGGTGGATGGTTGATAGAACAGAAGCCTAAAATGTTCCTATGTCTCATGTACACGAAGAGGGTCAGCATGTCAGCACTGTTCTCTAGGCCCCACATGCATGATCCCTCACAAAAATAGCAAGCTGGCCAGCGAGAACACTCCACTTTGTTTCCTCATCCTGAAACTGGGGCCTGGCCACACAGAGCCCCGTGTTGGCCCATAAGTGAGTGTCTGGAAGCTCCTTGGGAGTATCTGGTAAATCTTTGTCATAGATGAAGTGGCAGTGAATATGAGTGCATGCCCCAACAGAGAAAAAGATGGACCACGGCTCATGCTTCCCTGGCTCAGGGATCACCACCCCAAAGTCACAGTTGGCCTGTTCAGTCCCAGTCACCAAAGGGATCCCTCTTGGCCACTTAGACACCCATCCAGAAGCCTCTCTGAGAATCTTGAAGAAGGCTAATACATGCCACAACTTTGTTCTGTGGCTATGGGTCATCTCCCTAGCAAGCCTGAGTCTTCCCCGTTCTATCTGGACATCTGTTGTGATCACGTAAAATGATTTTCTTCTCTTTTAATATTCGCCATAAAAGTTTATATGATCAAGACACTTTTTTAAACTAGAACACATCCCTCCCTTAAAATTTCTATCTACAATCTGAGATGAAGCTGTGGGGTTTAATAAGACTTTAGTAACACCTGGAAAGTAAAGCAGAGATTCGCAACATGAAAAAGAAAGAAAGAAAAAAAAAAGAAAAAGAAAGAAAGAAATGAAAAATAATGTAACTCAGACTTCCTGCTCTTACAGCCTGTGGACCATACCCAATCTCAGGGATCCTTTAGGATCATTTATCCCATTAGATAATGTTAGCATAGGGTAGGTATCCAATAAATGAATATTAGTTGAATGACAGAATGAGAAGTTGAAAATTACCTGGCAGAGGGAAGGTCTTTGACTAAATCCTCTTCACCTGGAGTTAATGCTCCCACTACAAAAGTCTTGAAACTCACAGACAGACTGATAGACTGTTCTCACATTTGCTACACAGGCATAGAAATACCCCACTGGCTCAATTCTACCAACAGCAGAGACAGCCTCTTCCATTATTACTCACAAACATTTAATTCTCAGTTTCCTTTCTAGAAGTTGATATTGGCTTTATATAAACAAAACCTCACTGGAAGAGTTTTGTTCCCTTAAATGGACGTCAACCTAGGCAGAATTCCAGTGTGGAACTCCAGTAATGCAAATTCTGAAATTGTATTTACTTCCTTTCCCTTCCCTCTCCAGCCTTTCAATTGCCGGGCAGGATTCAAGGTTTAAGTCTCTGGACGTCTGTAGGCACCCAGCACCTCTGTTAAGTTGTTACACTTCCTAAACAAATTACCTACTGGGGACAGGGAGGTAGGGAGCCAACTTGACTTCTTTCTGCCTTATTAAACAAGGCATTTTGATTGGCTTTGCCCACTGTGATTAGATCTTGCTCATTACCCTAAGCCAGGCTGGTTGGTCAAAAATTGGTCATCTTTTCCTGCCACCTTGGAGGCAAGACTAACAATCACCAATATGCCTTATAAGTTAACTGACAAAAGCCTTATGATGTTAGTTTAAATATGCAGTAATAGGGAGCTTTCATCTCCTAAAAATTTTAATTATTTGGATTTTACAACCTTATGCCCATGTTTTGATAATTCCTTAGGTGACAAATGCTTAATCAGTATCACATTTTAAAATTAACTTAGTTATAAACAATTTATAGTATTGGTTTAGGAAACCACCTTGTAAATTTGAAAAACACTTTGCTACAATTAAATATTAGAATCTATGGTTACCCCGCTATCATTTATCCTCTCTTTCTCAAAATATGTTCACTTTTTTCCCTTAATTGCCTTTATATCTTGGTAGTTAATTGTTAAAATAATTACTAAAATAACCATCCTACCTAACACCTTTGAAAAGAAATACCTTTGATTAAAGAAAGAATACATGAATGAATTTTTTTGTTTAAATAGTAAAATGACAATTAATACCAGAAGTTGCTTAATTTAGAATGAACTCGTTCTAAGGAAGGTCAAAAAGTTTGAAAATACAATGGTTCGAGTTAGCATGCAGTCCTGTGCTATTAAAGAAATCATGTCTCTTTTTTTGTATTTATTTAAATACAAGTAAAATATTGACCTTCCTATCTATTCGATAGACTACTGTTAACCTTGCCTGGAAGAGAGTGATGATTTTTAGAGTTATGATTGTTAATGGCCTTTGAATGCAGCCTCCACAGGCCTTTAACTCCCCAGTGTACAGTAAGGTTTAGCCCTTTCCAGATGGGAAAATGATAAGGACACTAGGAAGATAGTAGGTCATTCTTGGGCAACTGCCAGAAACTTGCAGCAAAATGAATCATGTAGGGCTACAGTGCTTTAGCCAGCATTTTTTTTTTCATTTTAATTTATCAAGCCAAAGCCTGTTGACATGAAAGTGAATGAAATTGTTATACAGTGGGTTCTAAAAAGCCAGCTCAAGGGTTTAGTGCAGAGAGCTCTGACTATAAATAACAAAGAAAATACCCGGAATGTTCTTTCTCTGAGCACCTGCTAGGTTGTTTGAGATGCATCAGCAATTAACTCAGATCCCAATATCAGCAGCAACTGGAAAAAGGCCAATGCTTTGAAATATTACAGAGGCTCCAGAATCTGTTGTAGATGATTATCAAAGGGCTGAACACTTTAGTTTTTTGATCTGTGGGGCTGTATTGGTTTGTTTATCAAATGTAATAAAGTAACTGACAGAAGTGACAGAGTATTATTGATATTGCCAGGGGAGTGGCTTTGCAGTCAGAAAAGGGTTTTAAGACCATCCTACTTAGACAATAATTTCTGCAGTGACTTGTCCAAAAAGGGAAACAATGAAATAAATCACTGATTAACATTCATAAATGAAATCTCTGCATTTAGCTGAAGCATGTAAATCAGGTTTTACAGTTAAAACAAGTTATCTGCAATTTCCACTGAGTGTAAGAAAAAAAAAACCCAACTAGCTGATTAGGGTAAAATTTAACACATATGCATTAAGGAGAAAAATCCTTCCTTGATGAAAGAGCATTTAACATTTCAAACCTCTGCTCAATGTTTCGCACATCCTGGCTCCTGATGAAATATCTTCCTCTTATTAAAGAATGTTACATGTCCTAGGGAGAGAGAAAGTAAGATACTGTCTCTTATCTGCTAAAGATAGAATAACACGGTGTTTCCATTGCATTTGTTTATACCCCCTGGAACCTGAAAAATACATACTCTCTGATTCCATTTATTTCTTCGTGGTTGGGTTTATTTATTTGTGCCTTTGCTTAAAGGATATTTATCGAATGCCTGTATTGAGCAGCACACCACAGAAGATTCAGTTAATATTTCAAATGCATAACGCAGATGAGTCTACTGAGCGTGGTACCTCCCTTTTCTTTTAGGAAAGATATAACGTATAAATAAATATTTGTGATATCAATAAACACTAATAAATATTTCCACTGACATTAAGAATAAAACATAAGACAAGACTTCCTGTGATCATCATTCCTTTTCTAATTTGTGGATTCACTTATGTTTCACAAAAACATAAAATTAAGTGCTGTTTAGATTCACAATGAAGTACCGTTTTTACTTCAAATAATAAAATTGCATGATACGGTAGCTCTGGAAAATCTGGATTATAGGATTACTGTAGTATTATTTATACACTACACACAGATGAGGCCATTCCACACATCAACATTGAAAGTCATGTAAAATGTCTATTAATATTATTCCATGATGATAGGAAGATTAGACTATGCAATTAACTTTGAGGGAAAAAATAAAGCAATGAATAATATTTTTGAAAGCATATCATGTTTTAGGCATTTTGCTAGATGCTTCAGACACATTACTACCTGGATCTTTCCATTATCCCCGTGTGTTAAGTGCTACCATTCTCAGCAATTTACGGAGAGGAAACCCAGGATCACAACATTTCATTAACTTGGCAATGTCTGAATTTGAACTCAGGTAAGCAACTTACTGACAGTTATACTAACCTGAAACAGACCATAACATCTATAAAGAAAAGGTACAATATTATTTGTAGGTAATATGATTGCATATGTGAAAAAGAGAATGAACTAGAAATCTGTTACAAATAAAAATGTTATGATAGTTACGTAATTAATAAATATAAATCCTTATGTAAAAATAATTTCAAAATACAATAAAGGAAAAGATCTCAACTGTAGTTCTAAGCAGAAAGATCTTTACAGAACCAAATTTTATATGAGATGTGTAGGACAATACAAGGTGAAATATTTTTCGAATCTATTGAAAGACTCAATATGAGCCTTCCATAAATTGCAATTTATTTTAGTTTTAGAAGTAATGACTCAAAATTAAGTCATCAATTCTTTAAAATAAGAAAAACTAAACAAAAATCTACAAAATGAAAGCATGCTGCTGTACTAGCCTGGAAAATAAACATAAAACTAGCTAGAAAAAAGTGTAAGATAAGGAGTTATATCAGATAATGAAACATATGCTAAAGCTCCAGTTCCAATCACTTCAATAATGGCCCAGAAATGCACAGAAGTATCAGTAAAAGAGGAATTTCAGAAATAGACTCAAATACGTATTGAAATTACCATAAAGACAGCATTTCAAACCAGCGTGGGTAAAGTCAAAGTTTTCAATAAATCTGTAATAACTATATAGTCATTGGAAAAACTAAAAGCAAATCACTACTTCCATAAAAATAAACTCCAGATGGATCAAAGATTTAAAGTAAACAATGAAACCATAAAAGTACTGGATGAAAACATGACTAAATACATTTATAACCTAGGGATGGGGCTGTCTTTCTAAACAGGCACCAAATTCAGAAGCCATAAATTTGATGAGTTAGACAATAGTGAAGGGGGGAAAAAACCTCAAAAAAGGCTAAAACATCATAAAAAGGAAAAGCATTTAACAAGAAACACATAATAAAAAACACTTAATTATCTTAATTTAGAAAAAAAAACCTTACAGATTTTCAAAGTAGAGAATAAACTCATCAAAATAGGCAAAACAATAAATTAATGAATAAAAGAGGGCCCTTTACAAGAAAAGAAACAATTAAATAGCATATGAAAAAGTCTTTCCTGACCCTGAAACAAATTCAAATTAAATCAAAAAAGAAAATAGAATGTGTATATAATTAAAATACATATGTATACATTTGTAATGAATACATTACAAAATTATACAAAATATAATTATGCATAGTTATGTTTTAATGCATATACATAAAAATGTAATAATTTTAAAACTGGGAACAACTTACTTAAAATTTTCATTTGTTAAATAAGTTTGGAAATATTTAAAATGTATAATAATGTGTACCCTAGCCAATAAAAAAAATTACGGTAAATCCAAATAATATAAAATCTTTTTATCATTTAATCAAATATTTAAAACATTTTAAAGAGTGAGAAGACTCATAAAGTAGAGTGAAAAGGTGCTTATGGTGGGGTAGATTACTTCTAGTTATAAACATCCAGAAAAGGTGAGCCTTAGAGGATAAAGAGATTTTATATCGATATAATTTTATATCGATATCGATAATATGAGAGAGAAGTGCAGGATTGCATTTTGAGCTGAGGAGTAACACACCTGACTGAGAGTGGGAAAGAGTTGAAAGTTTTTAGGGGAACAGGGAGGATTTTGGTTGACAGGAATAAAGATAGATGAAGGACAAAGGCATAAGAGTGTCATGTCCCTGGAGGGCTTTAATTATCTTACCAAGGATGATGCAGACAAGGAAAAAATAAAAACTTGCTAAGAACTAACCAGCTGGGAGCAAGTACATTGCTTCCTAAGTTATAAAATTTATATCACTAATTACATAGTATTATTCTCATTTTGAAAGTAAAGCTTGAGCTGAGTACAATGGCTCATGCCTGTATTCCAGCATTCTGGGAGGCTGAGGCTGGAAATCACTTGAGGCTCGGAGTTTGAGACCAGCCTGGGCAACATGGTGAGGCCCTATCTCTGCAAAAAATCAGAACAATCAGCCAGGCATGGTGGGGCAGGTCTGGAATTCTAGCTGCTCAAGAGGCTGAGGCAGGAAGACCACTAGAGCCCAGGAGTTTGAGGCTGCAGTGAGCTAGGATCATGCAAGCAAATAAATAAGTAAATAAAGCTTGAAAAATTAAAACACTCACCCAAGTTTTCAAGTTCTCATAGTTCTAACTGTCAACAGACTTGACAGTTAAGTTGGGTAACTATGTAATTTATTGTAAATTGGGTCACTTTTGGCAAGCCACAAGGATAGTAAGATCAGAGTTGTTCTATTATAGCAAATGAGAGAAATGTCACCCTATATTTAAACTTAAAGTCTGTTGCCAAGACCTGCGGTCTCCTATCATTTACCTCCATAAGGGGCCATGCACGTACTTTACCTTTTTTTTAACTTTATGACTCCACCTAATGTTGATAGGACTATCAAACATTGTCCAAACATCCAAATTAGGTGTGAACAAGCCCAGTTTGCTCACCTGGCTGACGATTCTATAAACAGAACTGGTTTCGACAACTTATTTTATAGTTTATTGCCCAGGCACATTTTCAATGACCCAAACATTTTTAGCTCTCTCCAGAAGTATTGTTCTATGAAATAATAGGGATTATAATTTCAAAACTTGAATTTCACAGCATTTCTTTCCTAGAAAATATGTTCAACCTAACTGGTTCACTGATCATTTCTAGCTGAAGATCCTTAGTTGACTTATAATCAACATTACAAATATTTGCTAAATTAAAGTTATATATTTCTCCCACAGGTTAAAAAAACACACAGAGGGTATAAGGTAGTGTTTTAGATTTGTGCCTATTTTCACAATAATTCCCACCAACAATTTCTTTGTAAATTGATTATAGTTTAGGTATCCATCTATTATTCTATTTGCCTCTGATCAATTTAAGCCAGTCATCTTATCCTTACCTCATTGCACATTTTTTTTCCTCTCAGGCCAAGTGCACATTTCCTTGTCATTAGATAGAGAAGTACAGGTATGCATGCTCTGAAAAAGTACCAGTAATTTTTATATCTTGTTTTAAAGATCATTGTGTGTATATTAGTAGTATTTAAGAATTTATGATAAAGATTATCAATTTCCCTTAAACTTACAAGGTTTCAATGAAATATAAAACATGGAAGATAGGTTATATGAAGAATGACAATAAATTCGTGAACTCTTCTTCGAAAAAGTGATGAATATCACTATGGTCACTTTTGAAGTACTACCTTTGGGAAGCTATGTACTGATGCCAGTGCCTGGTTTACCCTTCAAAGCAACTTTGGGCCTATTTCTCTGCAATGGCCATCAGAGCTTCATATATTACCCTTGATGTCCTGAATGTCATCGAAATGTCTTCGTTTCAATATTTCCTTATCTTTGGGTAAATAAAAAAACCACTAGGGGCCAGCTCAGGTGAGTAGGGAGAGTGTTCTAATATAGTTTTTTGTTTACTGGCTAAAAACTCCCTCACAGACAGTGATATGAGAGCTGGTGCATTGTCGTGATGCAAGAGCCCATGAGTGTTAGTGAAAAGTTCAGGTCATTTTCATCTAACTTTTTCATGGAACCTTTTTAGCACTTTCAAACAGTAATATTGTTTAACTATTTGTCCAGTTGGTATAAATTCATAATGACTAATTCCAAAAGGTTCCTTTTTTGATATCAGAGGAATAGAGAACTTTTTTGATATCAGAGGAATATAGAACATTTTTGGTCACAGAGAATTGGCTGACTTCTTTTGTGCACTTTAATGTTTTCAGGGTTGTATTGGTATGCCCATGCTTTATCACCAATGTAAACACAGACCAAAACATCATCTTTGTTCAACAAAAGGCCTCGGCAAACTTCAATTCTCCTTTGCTTTTGTTCATCAGTGAGCTCCTTTGGGACTAGTTTTGCACACACCTATCTCTTGCCAAGATTTTCATTTGAGATGTTCCTGTTTATCTATCAATGATCTTGGTCTGCTATGCTTCTTTTAGACAGCACAGGATTTTGATGCACAATTTGATAAACTTTTATAATGTTTTCTTCAGTTTTGCTAGTTACTGGCTGCCCTGACCTTCTCTTAATCCATGACGCTTTCTCTGGTCTCAGAAAAACATTTAATCCATTTGTACATTGCTTTTTTCTTTATGGAGTGATTCCCATAAACTTGGACTAACATGACCCTAATTTTACTTCCACTCTTTCCAAGTTTAAATAATTATTATTTTTTATTTCAAATTAATATGAGGGTACAAATTTTTAAATTGCATCATTTTCACTTCTAAGGTAAAGTCCAAGTTGAAGTTAAGCCGTTCTCCAATGTGAGGGTGTGCATGTCAAACACAACACATTGTATGCATCAAGTGAAATTCTTCCAACTGCCCTCCCTTCCCCCACTGATCACCCTCCCTCCTCCCCCATGCCCTTTTCCATCTCTCCCCTCCATTTTGTAAACTATGTTTGGGTTTTATCATTCATGTGGGCATGTAGTTGTTATATATTGGTTTTATATTAGTATTGAATACATTGGATTTTTTTCCATTCTTGAGATAATTTACTAAGAATGTGTTTCAACTTCATCTTGGTAAACATAAAAAATGTAAAGCAGCAGTTCTCAATCTGTGGGTCATGACCCCTTTGTGGGTTGAATGACCCTTTCACAGGGGTCGCCTAACACTATCCTGCATATCAGATATTTACATTATAATTCATAATGTAGCAAAATTACAGTTATGAAGAAGCCATGAAAATAATTTTATGGTTGGGGGTCACCACAACATGAGGAACTGTATTAAAGGGTAGCAGCATGAGGAAAGTTGAGAACCACTGATGTAAAGTCTCCATCTTTTCTCACTCTTGCCAAATTTAACAGGAAATTTAATGTTTGTTCATTACTCTAATTCAAGCTAGAACATTCTCATGATGGCATTCAAAAACACACAACAACAATAATGAAGGCCACTTAGAAAGGCTCTGCCACAGGTTGACTCAAGCACAGCTGTGAGACACTGATGAACCAAGGTTATGAAACCTTACCAAACTGTGCACAGTGTTGCCAGTGTAAGCACGTGGTGGGAAGTTCACAAACTTAATTGTCAGAACTTGTATGATACTTGTGTGTGTGGTTATGCACCCATGTGTTTATATATACATGTATGCATGCAGCATGTTCCAGAAATGACTCATAAAGTTACCAAACATAGGGAAAATGGGAAATTGTAGCTAAATGTACCTTTATTTATAAAATATTCATTACAGGATTTTACAAAGAGGTGGGTAACACATAGAGAATATTTTGTAAGTATTTTGTAACCACAATTCCATTCTCTGTTTCTGTGACTTCATTGTAAGTTTCCATGTATAAGGGAGACCAGGTAGTTTTTATCTTTCTGTGCTTATTTTGTTTACCATAATGTCCTCCAGGTTTGTCCATATTGTCACCAATGACAGGATTCCTTCTTGTGTAAGGCTGAATAGTATTTTATTATGCATACATAATATATCTTCTTTATCCATTCATCTACTGATGAACACTTAGGTTGCTACCATATCTTGACTACAATAGAATTGCAATAAACGTAAGAGTGTGGATATCTCTTGGACATACTGATTTCATCTTGTTTGGCTATATACCCAGAAGTGGGATTTCTGGATTATATGGTAGTTCTTTTCTTAAGTTTTTGAAAAATCTCCATTCTAGTTTCCATAATGGCTGTACTAACTTATGAGAGTTCCCTTTTCTCCACATTATTGTCGACATTTATATATATATATTTTGGACAGAAACCATTCTGATAAGTGTATCTTATTGTGGTTTTAATTTTCATCTCTCTTATGATTAGTGACACTGAGCATTTTTTCATTATCCATTAGCCATTTGTGTGTCTTCTTTTGAGAAGTGTCTATTTGGATCCTTTGTACATTTTTAATTGGATTATTTGTTTTCTTGTTATTGAGTTGTTTGTGTTCTTTATAGAATATATTTGGATATTTATACCTCCTAAGATATATGGATTCCAAATATTTTTATCCATCCTGTAGGTTTTCTTTTCCCTCTACTGATTGTTTCCTTTTCTGTATAGAAACATTTCAGTTTCTTATAGGCCCATCTGTCTATTGTTTTCTTTTGTTGACGGTGCTTTTTGGCCATATCCGAGAAATCTTTGCCAAGACCAATGTCAAGAAGCTTTTCCCCTGTTTTCTTCTAGTAGTTTTACAGTCTAGGGTCTTCCTGTTTATGATTCTATACATTTTGAATTGATTTTTTTTATGTAGGGTAAGACAAAAATCCCTATTTCATTTTTCTATGTGTGGATATTTAGTTTTCCCAGCACCATTTATTGAAGATACTTCCCTTTCCCTGTTGTGTGATCCTGGCACCGTTGTCAAAGAGCAGTTAATATAAATTGTTATTTTGTGCTTTAAAATGTGTTATAAATTTCTGGATGCTTGTATATAACTAGCATTTTTCTTTACCTCCTTTTTGCCAGATACTTTTTATTGCTATTTTAAGCAAACTAATTTGTGGCACGCAAACACCAGATGAATACAACTGATGTTTCGAGAAACACTGTCAAATACAAACACTTTCACAGAAGCCATAAAGAACAGTGCCAATTAATATTTTTCTTTCCTTTCTTGCTTGCTTTTCTTCTCCTGTCCTTCCTTATTTCATTTCTTCTCCTTTTATCTTTTTTCCTTTAATTTGGCAACCAGAATTGGAAAGAAAACCAAAACACAATGTTATCTATTGCTGCATGGTAAACTACCACAATGCAGTGATCTAACCCTGTAATAAACATTCATTATTTCACACAGTCTCTATGGATCCGCAATCTGGGAACAGCTTAGCTTGGTGATTCTGTTATGGAGCTCTCGCATGGGGCTGTAGTCACGGGTGTTTGCCAGAATGACAGTCTTCTGAAAGCTACAATGGGCTAAAAGGTCCACTTTTTAAGAAGGTTCATACACATGTCTGGTAAATTGCCAAAGGATATTAGCAAGAGGTGTCAGTTCTCCTGCCACGTGTGCCTCTCCATAAAGCCTCTTAGGTATCTTCATGACATGACAGTAGCTTCTTCTAAAGTGAATTATTTAAAAGAAATCAAGAAAAAAGACACCTTTCTTTCATTACCAAACCTTGGAAGGTCCACTCAGTCATTCTCACATGCCCTGGTTTCACAGGTGAGCCTTATTCAGTGGGGAGTACTTAGACATGGGCAAACGTAGGAAGTGAAAAATGCTTGGGAATTTTCTTGCAAGCTGATTACCACAAATAGGACTTACTAGAGCACCCACAAAATATTTTAAAATATAGAAATAAACTTGAGAAGCGTGCAAATCTCTACACAAAAACTACAAGGCATTGCTCTGAGGAATTTAATTCCTAAATAAATGTAAAGATGTGTTGTTATGAGGTGCATGTTTGTGTCTACCCAAAATTTGTGTGTTAAAATCTACCCCCAGTTGGGCCTTTGGGAGGTAACTTTTGTCATGATGCAATTAGTGCGAGAATACAAAGAGAGGTCAGCAGTCCACAGCCAGCAATAGGAGCCTTAGCAGAACCTGACCTTGCTGGTAACTGGTACCCTGATCTTGGACTTCCCAAGCTTCTAGAACTAGGAGAAATAAATTTCTGTCATTTATATGCCACCCAGTTTATGGTGCTTTGTTATTGCAGACTGAGCTGGTTAAGACATATGCTATGGTAACAGGTTGGAAGGCTCAATATTGTAAAAAACATCAATTCTCCTCAAATTAATATATGATACAAGTCCAATCAAAATCTAACTGGGCTTTTATGTAGAAATTGACAAGCTGTTTCTAGCATTTACAGGGAAATACACAAACCTAAAATATCCCTGAAAAAGCAGAAGATGGTAGAAACACATAAATTATCTGAGTTCAAGACTTATTAAAGCTACAGAATGTTAAATGAATGGGCAGCGCCTGTGGCTCAAAGGAGTAGGGCACCAGCCCCATATGCCAGAGGTGGTGGGTTCAAACCCAGCCCTGGCCAAAAAAAAAGAAACTGGAAAAAAAAAAAAAGAACATTAAATGAGGACAGAGATAAGATTCCATGGAATAGCAGAGTCTAAAAAGAGATGTGCACAAATATTTGTAATTCAACAAAGGACCAAGGCAATTTAATGTGCAAAGAAATTTTTTTCAGGAAATAGTGTTGGAACAATTGGATAAGTGTATGAAAGAAAAGTGAATCCTGATCTCCATCTGAAATGAAACACAAAAAGTAAGTCAAGATAGATCGTACATATAAATATAAAAGCTAAAACCTTAAAATTACCCAGGAAAACATGACAGAGTATCTTCATGGCCTTGGGGTAGGCAATAATTTCTTAGAAAGAAATAGCAAGAACTACCCATAAGAGAAAAAAAATTAAAAATTTTACTTCATTGGCTGGGCACTGTGGTTCATGCCTGTAATCCTAGCACTCTTAGAGGCCAAGGCAGGTGGATTGCCTGAGCTTGTAGGTTTGAGACCAGCCTAAGCCAGAGGGAGACCTCATCTCTAAAAATAGCCAGGCATTGTAGCAGGTGCCTGTAGTCCCAGCTATTCAGGCTGAGGTAAGAGGATAGCTTGAACCCAAGAGTTTGAGGTTACAGTGAGCTATGATGCCACAGCACTTTACTGAGGGTGACATAGTGAGACTCTGTCTCAAGAAAAAAAAAAAGAAAGAAAAAAAAACTTTACCAAAATTAAAACCTAACAGCACAACTTAAAAAAGATAAAAACACAATCCTCAGACTGGAAGAAATATCTGTGATATGTATAGACGATAAAGGACTTGCTTTCAGAATATCTACAGATCTACAGAACTACTAAAATTCACCTAAAAGGCAAATACATAAAAAACAAACAAAAAACTGAACAAATTCTTTTTTTTTTTTTTTTTTGAGACAGAGCCTCAAGTTGTCCCTCTGGGTAGAGTGCTGTGGCATCACAGCTCACAGCAACCTCCAACTCCTGGGTTTAAGCGAGTCTCCTGCCTCAGCCTCCCAAGTAGCTGGGACCACAGGCACCTGCCACAGCGCCTGGCTATTTTTCAATTGCAGCCATCATTGTTGTTTTTTGGTGGGCCCAGGCTGGATTCGAACCCACCACCTTAGGTGTATGTGGCTGACGCCTTAGCCACTTGAGCAACAGGCACTGAGTCAACAAATCCTTCACAAAAGAAAGTATATACACAGACATAAAACATGTAAAAATCTCAAAATCATTCATTGTCAGGAAAATGCAAATTAAGACCACAATAAGATACCATTACACATCCTCTAGAATGGTTAATTAAAAATTCTGGTGATACCAACAGTGTCAAGATTGTACAGTAACTTGAACTCTCTACTTTTGGTAGTGGGAGTGTAAAATGGTCTAACCTCTTCAGGAAAGAGTGTAGCATTTTCTTATAGTTAATATATACTTATCACACAATCAGTCAATTCCACTTTTAGGGAATTACACAATAGAAATTAAAACATATGCCCTCTCAAAAACACTTGTGCTTGAAAGTTTATAATAGCTTTACTCTTTATGAAAAGTCAGAAACAGGCCAAATGTCTATCGACAGGTGAATGGATAAACATACTGCAGTGTATCCAAAACCAGAATTCTAATCAGAAATGAATATGAATAATGACTAAATGGATAAATTCAAAAACATTAGGTTGAGTGAAAAAAGCCATGAGAGAATACATGTTGCATGATTCTGTTTATATGAAGTTTAATCAAAGATAAAATAAATCTGTGGCATTAGAAATTGGAATGGTGGTTGGCCATGAAAGGTGAAATTTGACTAAAATGATGGAAATAAAGAGATTTTCTGAGGTAATACAAAGTTCTATTTCTTGCTCAGGGTGTTAGTTATATGGCCAGATACAGTTCTCATATTCAGTTAAGATCTGTGCATTTCATTATATGGAAAATTTACCTCAATTTTAAAGAGAGAACAATTAAAACAGTACAACTGTGGTAGGAGGTGATCACAGAAATCCAAGTAAGAGTTGTGGGTGGTACCATGGAAGTGATATCAGTAAGTCGGGGATGAAGTGGGTTTGGGGTTGTGCTGGTAAGGCCTGTGTATGACTTGGGTGTGTGGGATGTGGGAAAGAGATTCCAGGATGACAAAGGTAAGAGATGGTGGCTTCCTTGGGAAGCTTTCTCAAGCCATGGCTCTTCACTTTGGGGATTATCACCTCCTCCACAAATCTTTTTACAATTCCCTCTTTCCACCTTTGTCAGAGGGGCTTACGGTATTTCCCAATTTAAAAGTTAGTGCCAGTCTTTGATGTGGTGCCCTACATCCCTTCCTTACCTTCCCTGTTTCCTCTCTGTGATACCAGGAGGGGAAGGGCTGCTCCCCTTCTAGACAGTGTTTACCAGGATTTAGGTCAGGTGGCTTCTGGATGGGTGTGTCCAGTGGTAGAAAGTGTAAGGAGATTAAAATGAATGAAGGAAAGAGATGTCAGAATTCTTTTTCCTCTCTCTTCCCATGGAAGAATGTCTCCAGCCCTGGCTCTGCATCCTTCATGGCCCAGCTCACGAGAGGTGACCTCCACCCCTGGGATCCAGTAACTGCATCATCACTTTGGTCCTAACAGTGGCTTCCTATGATTGCAAATACCTGGGTTACTGCTTGGTGGATTTTTAGCATTCCCATCACTTGTGTGCCAAGTTTTTAAATCATAGTATGATTTCTATTTGCCTAGTTCAACTCTGACTAAGAGGGAAGAAGCAGAGTATTGGGATCTGCACACTTTGAAGATGGGTCCTATTTGCTCCGTGATCTTACTTATCAGGGTTGGTGTGGGGGCACATGCATGTGAAAAACCGAATGGTTATATAATTGCAGCAAAGGTTAACTTAATAATAACAACACTAGCTTTGCCTTAAGGAATGTTTCAAGTAAGCTTTTATTATCTAGTTTTCTTCCTTAACATTATAGTAATTAGCTTAGAGCTTTGCACAGAATAATTGTTAGATATTATGACCTATAACACTTCTTGTCTTACTATTCCCCAATAAACTGTCCCCTGAATCCTAGTGTCCTGAGGAAAATGCATTATAATTAACCTCAGGCTTAGGGATTCATATATAAACAATTATGTTAAGAATAGGATTTAAGGAATCTCACATATGTAATAAGAAAGAAAAAGAGATGTTCCCTAATGGACTAAAACTGTATTGTTGTTTAAAAATACGTCTAAAGGTTTGGGATGATGAAAAAGTTCTGGAAATGAACAGTGGTGATGGCTGCACACCCTTGTTGGATGTATTTAATACCACAGAATGGTATGCTCACAAATGAATTGAAATGATAAATATATGTCATATATTTTTACTATCATAAAAAAGTAAAAAAAAAATTAAAGAAAGCAGAAAATATAAGGCTTGGAGACATTTAATAAAATGTACTTTTTAAGGATTATAATTTAACATTATGTGTGTATAAATGTGTGTTAGCCTGATTCTCTTAATTTCAGCGCGTAACGACAAAGAACATGTAAAGGAAAATGAGGCATAGTTTATTTCTTTTCCACTTCCACCATCTGTTCACATTAGCCACAAAGAAACACACTTATAAAATTCATTGAACTACTCGGTTATAATTCAATGTGGTAATAAGTCTTCAACACAATGTACACAATCGCCAAATGACTATGGCAATGGCATCATTGTAATGGTCATAATTACATGACAATTCAGATATTTGATCATTCAAAACATCAGTAAAATAACTATTCTTCTTTTTTGTCAGCCTCTAAATACCTCTATTCATTCTCTATTCAAGAATCTGTGGCTTTCAGGGAGGAGATAGAAACTCAATCCAGCGATGAGAGAGACAAAGCTGGAGGAGGGGGAAGGGAAGAGGGTTTTGAGGGGGTGGCAGGAACAAACCCTGCACCATGCGCTTTAACAGCAGAGGGAGGGAGAAGAATGTTCATGAAGCCAGCCTAATTATGGGAGAGTGAAAGGTCATCAAAATCAATTTGCAGCATGATGTACAAAGGTCATTATCAGACTCAGATTTTCTCTGCCCATTTAAAACACAATAAAAATAAAGTGAATGCTTTAATAACTATGATTACTAAAGAAAAAAAGCATATCATTGAGCCATCTGTTTAAATATTTGTGCTACCTTAGTTTTACTCAAAACAGCGTGAAAGATGAGCAGTAAGGCAATTTTTTTTCTATTTGTTTGCTTTTAAAATCCTGACATTTTCTCTGCTGGTTGCCAAGATTTATAACACAGATGAAAGCGCTCCTCTAAAATTACTGCCCTTTGAAATCAATAGCATGGTATTTGTAACGACTTTCTTTTTATTATAGAGCACTTCATTATTATTTTTATTATAATTTTATGGGACAGTCTGGAACAGAATTCATCATTCACTTATTTGAAGTATCTCACTTACTCCATGGCACAGATGGCCTGAGCTGAGATTTAATCACCCTGTGTTAGGGCTGCCTTGATGCTAAGCAAATGCAAACCAGGAGACAGAAAGGCACGTGCAACAATAACTTAGTACATCTTAGTAGCCACGAAGAACTCTTGGAGAAGACAATTCATGTGGAAACCTTAGAAGATAAAGAGTTATAAACCTGGGTGTTTTTATTTGATTTTTGTTTTTCCTGAAAAAATTAACACATTACTACTATCTCATAAGGCAGGGCTTTTGACATGTTAAAATTGCGTCCAGCAGTAAAAAATACATTTTGCATTATGACTCAGCACACGTACACACGTGCATGCACACACACAGGGGCACACATATCACCCATATCCTAAAAAAAAAATCTTACGAAGCAGTACATATTAATGGGATATGCACTATAATTCTCCAATTTAATTTATTCTTTTTTTTTTTTTCCTAAATGCTAAGTCTTAATCCACCTGTTTCAACAAATTGATCTGAACTCCTCAGTTTGAAAACAGATTCAGGCAGTTGTGTTTTAAGTGAAGTATGTGCGTGAGTACCTAGTGGAGTATCAGACACACCGTTAACATGAGATATTTATAACAGTCATTATGAGCAATGTCTTGAATGGATTTGGCAACTGACCACAGTTTAAAACAACCAGAAAATGAACTGTCTATAGAAGTGACTTCTCTGATTTATTTTTCCTGTTTATATTGTCCTAACCTCAATCGAAATACCTTGTTCTAAGACACTGACCAGTTGATTTTATTACAGAGGTAGACAGGAAGAATGTATACGTGAGGGGCTGATATCAGTGCAAAACTGGGTTTTCCTTCCTATTCTCAGCTTTCTGATTCGCTTACTACTTAGTTGTTGTCTATATTATGCAAGGTAAGCAAAAGGGTAGAGGTGTAAAGTCTGTAAAATCACATAATTTTTTAAAGAGAGACAGTCAATAAACTGTGATCACAAAGGAAATGAAGAAAGAAAAGGGTAAAGAACAGTAAAAATACAAATAGGAATGAATGAGGACTTTTTAAATTTTTGACTGTGTATTAAGTTATTCATTTATTTTCCAAAAAGCCTAAAGGATTTTTGAAATCCTTTAGCTAACCTAAACATTACCATCCTTAATTTATTTGACCCATAAACATATATTTACTGTGAACCTATGTTCCTACCTTAGAAAGGACTAAGTTTTATGCAGGCTTTATTTTTAGATAAGGGTGGAATTATCCTTTCTAGAATGTTAAATTGTATGCCTCTCCTGCGATGAACTATCCACAAATCAAGAAATACATAAACATGTTACTTATGAAATTTCCTGAAACTCGCTCTTTTAGTTAAGAATGAGAAGCTGAAAAATCACAATAGCAAGCAATTTGAAACTAGGCTGAAACAACATTCATCTGTATTACACACTACTGGGAACCATCACGGGGTACTGTTAGAAAAATAACAACCAAACATCAAGAAGAGGTGATCAAATTCAAATAGGAGAGGCAAAAAAAGATAGCTCTCTCCTGTATGCACACTGATGTCATTGCCCTCCAGAGGACAAGAAGATGGGAATTTTTATTGCACCTCTTCTTATCCAGTATTCAACAGGACTTGAACATTCTGGCTGAGCTTTGCCAGAGCCATAGACCTTGGTGAAGAGTACCTTATGCTAACTTCCAAAATGACAGGAAAGCAATAGCAGGAATTATGAATGGGCCTAAGCAGATGACGGGCCTGTAGTTGCCGGCTTTGGGGGATGGAGGAGTGTGAGTTCATCACACAGGAATGTGGTAGCAGCACCAGCACACACATGCAGGTAGCAAAGGAGAATGGCAAGCATTTTTTCTGATGATTTTCTTTCATTCTATAGCCCTATTTTTATCAAAAGTGGCCACACTGAAACCATGAGGCCTTATTTAAAAATTTTATGAAGGATTCTGAGAAGATGGCCGAATGATAGCAACTCTTGTCAGAGGCTCCTGAGCAAAGGAAGAAAAACTGGTTGGAATCAGAATCTACGAAGCCAAAGACAGGGAGCTGAGCCCAGAAAGAAGTTCGGCAAGCTGTAAATCTAAGGAAGAGCATTTAAGAACACAAAATACAGGTACAAAGCAGGCCCTAGAATTCACGCCTCCTGCAGGCTGCGGGTGGCCGCAGAGGAGTCCTCTACTCCCAGCAGACACAGAACTACTTGCTAGAGCCTTGTGCACCCCATGGGTGGGGGCAGAGGAGTCCCCCACTCTGGGACAGCCCAGAACTGCTTACTAAAGCCACACACCCCACGGGCGGCAGAGGAGATCCCCACTGGAGGGCTCTAGGTGGGCCCAGAACTGCTTGCTAGAGCTGTACACCCTCCTGCAGGTGGTGGGTACTCGCGGAGGAGTCCCCTGCTCTGGGCAGCCACAGAACTACTTGGTAGAGCCTCGCATACCCTATGGGCTGCAGTGGAGAAGTCTCCAACTTTGGGTGGGCCCAGAACTGCTTGCTAGAGCCATGCACCCCACAGGTGGCAGAGGAGACCCCTGCTCCAGGGCTCTGGGTGTATCTAGAACTTCTTTCTAGAGCTACACACCTCCCACAGGCTGCGAGTGGCCACAGAGGAGTCCCCTGCTCCTGGCAGGCACAGAACTACTTGCTAGAGCCTTGCGCACCCCCTGGGTGGCGGCAGAGGAGTCCCCCACTCTGAGAGGGCCCAGAACTGCTTGCTAGAGCCGTGCCCCACAGGAGGCAGAGGAGATTCCCACTCCAGGGCTCTGGGCAGGCCCAGAACAGCTTGCTAGAGCCACACACCTCCTGCAGGCAGTGGGTGATCGCAGAGGAGTCTCCTGCTCCAGGAAGCCACAGAATTACTTGCCAGAGCCTCGCGTGCCCCAGGGGCGGTGATGGAGGAGGCCCCAACTTTGGGTGGGCCCAGAACTGCTTGCTAGAGCCGCACGCCCCATGGGCAGCAGAGGAGATCCCTGCTCCAGGGCTCTGGGTGGGCCCAGAACTGCTTGCTAGAGCTACACAATTCCTGCAGGCAGCGGGTGGCCACAGAGGAGTCCCCTGCCTTGGGCAGGCACAGAACTACTTGCTAAAGACATGGGCACCCCATGAGCGGTGGCAGAGGAGTTCCCCACTTGGGGTGGGCACAGAATTGCTTGCTAGAGCCACATGCCCCATGGGCAGCAGAGGAGATCCCCCGCTCCAGGGTTTTGGGTGGGTCCAGACCTGCTTGCTAGAGCTGCACAACTCCTGCAGGCAGTGGGTGGCCATATGGAGTCCCCTGCTTTGGGCAGGCACAGAACTACTTGCTAGTGTCACGGGTATGCTGCAGGCAGTGGCGGAGGAGTCCTCTGTTCCAAGGAGACCCATAACAGCTTGCTAGAGACATGCACACCCCATGGGGGCCAGC
The DNA here is from genome assembly GCA_963574575.1 of Galagoides demidoff. Classification (NCBI taxonomy): domain Eukaryota; kingdom Metazoa; phylum Chordata; class Mammalia; order Primates; family Galagidae; genus Galagoides; species Galagoides demidoff. The sequence continues at coordinate 28,953 of CAUYQV010160992.1, forward strand.
AGAGGAGTTCCCCACTCCAGGCACCCATGCTGGGTGGGCCCAGAACTGCTTGCTAGAGCCACACGCGCCCTGCAGGTGGTGGTGGAGGAGTCTACTGCACTAGGAGGGCCCAGAACTATTTGGTAGAGCCATGTGCATCCCACGGGCTGAGGTGGAGGAGTTCCCCGCACGGGGCTCCCACGTTGGGAGGGCACAGATTGGCTTGCTAGTGCCACATGCATCCAGTGGGCAATGGTGAAGGAGTCTTCTGCTCCCCACCCAGCTACTCTGGTGAGGCTGAACTAGGACTGATCTGGTCACTTGTGTGCCCTGTGCTACTGTTGCCATTCCCCCAAACCCTGGTTGCTCCAGGGGGGCTGAACTAGGACTGATCTAGCTGCTACAGTTCCCCTGTTCCACCAGTTGCCCCAGCGGGGCCGAACTAGGAATGATCTGGCTGCTGCTGGTCTCCTGCCCCCTGGTCGCCCCAGCAGGCCAAACAAGGTCTAATCCAGCTATGCACACTCCTGTGTGGCTGCTGCCATTCCACTACGCCCTGGTTGCCCAGCACCTGAGAACTGGGAGAAGACAACAGACATGCTCTGCCTGTCTCTCTGGGCAACCAGAAGAAGCCACCAACTGAACAGTTCTGATAAGGCCTCCAAGAAGTTAAACTCAGCATGGGGTGGAATCAACAGAAAAACTCTGGCAACTTGAATAACCAGAGTAGATCAACTCCCCCAAGGAAAAATGAGGCAGATACAATTGAAGACCCCATCCATAAACAGATGACTAAGATGTCAGAAATCGAGTTCAGAATTTGGATAGCAAATGAGATTAACAGAATGAAAGAAAGGAGGGAATTAGAATTTCGAGAAATTATTCAAAAGATATCTCAAGAAAATATTCAAAAGATGTCTCAAGAATTCGATGATTTGCAAGATAAAATGACCAAAGAATTTGAAATACTGAGACAAGAAGTTGCAGCCCTCAAGGATCTGAAAGATATGGTGGAATCCCTCTGTAACAGAGTGGAACAGGCAGAAGAAAGGATCTCTGACATTGAAGACCAAGTTTTTGAAGAAGCCCAGGAGCGCAAAGATCAAAAGAAATGGAGAGCAAAAACGGATCTTTCAGAGAGCTCTCAGATAATTCAAAGAAAACTAATAATTGCCTTATAGGACTCTCTGAAGGCGATGGAGTTGCTTCACAAAATACAGAAGCTCTTCTTCATGAAATTATGAAAGAGAAGTTTCCAGACATATCAAGAGATTCTGAAATTCAAATAGCAGATAGTTTCAGAACCCCAGCATGACTCAACCCAAACAATAAATCTCCCAGAGACATCATAATTAACTTCACTAAAGTTAAGATGAAAGAGAAAATTCTGAAAGCAGTCAGACATAAGAAAACCATAACCTCCAAGGAGAAGAGTATTAGGATGACTGCAGATCTCTTGGCTGAAACCTTTCAGACTAGAAGAGGATGGTCATGGACTTTTAATCTCCTAAAACAAAATAACTTTCAACTCAGGATCATGTATCTGGCTAAACTGAGTTTCATCTATGATGGAAAATAAATACTTTAATGACATTCACATGTTGAAGAAATTTTCCATAACTAAACCAGCTCTCCAGGAAATCCTTAAACCTATCCTCCATAATGACCAGTGCAATCCTCCACCACAAAAGTAAACCCACTCAGAAACTTTTGATCACATTCCAACTTCCACAATGGCAAAAGGATTAAAAATGTCTACTGGACTTTTGAACAACTCAAAATTTTACAAGGCTTATTGGTAATTTCAATCAATATGAATGGCTTAAATTGTCCCCTAAAGAGGCACAGATTGGCTGATTAGATACAGAAACTCAAACCAGACATCTGTTGTATACAAGAATCTCATCTTACCTTAGGAGACAAATATAGACAGGGTGAAGGGATAGTCATCTATATTCCAGGCTAATGGAAAGCAGAAAAAAGCAGGTGTTGCAATATTATTCGCAGATACAATAGGTTTTAAGCCAACAAAAGTCACCAAAGATAAAGATGGCCACTTTATATTGGTTAAGGGCAATACTCAATATGATGAGATCTCAATTATCAATATCTATGCACCCAACCAGAATGCACCTCAATTTATAAGAGAGACT
>CAUYQV010160998.1:0-18181 GCA_963574575.1 Galagoides demidoff
TTTTTCCAGCCTCAAAGATCTGGGCTAATATCTTACAACTCCACCTATATATCTGTCTAACAAGGGTACAAGTGAACTTTTCTAGAACTAGAATATAAATGTGTTGATACAATGATTAACCAAATGACATGAAATTTATGTCAACCAGCTTGATGAAAGTGTTTCAAATTGTATATGAAACAGCACAATGTACCCCATGTTTGCATCAATGTATACAGAGATCAATTAATAAAAAAAAAAAAGAATCGAAAAGTAAGTCACGCAGAACTACAAAATACAGAAATGAGTAGAAAGGTAATTCTAGGGTCAGAAAAACATGACTCATGTTCTCCAAACAGGTAGTATGAAGAGAATCACAATAACAGTAATGATTAACTGATTAGCATTTTTGTTTTTTGAGACAGAGTCTCACTCTGTCACCCTGTAGAGTGCTGTCATGTCATAGCTCACAGCAACCTCAAACTCCTGGGCTCAAGCAATCCTTCTGCCTCAGCCTCCTGAGTAGCTGGGACTACAGGCATCTGCCACCATGTCCAGCTACCTTTTCTATTTTTGGTAGAGATGTGGGTCTCATTCTTGCTCAGGCTGGTCTCGAACTCCTAAAATCAAGCAATCCATCTGCCTTGGCCTCCCAGAGTGCTGGGATTACTAGCACTGTTTAATAGGAACTCCAGGCCTTGTGTTTCTTTTTCTTTCTTTCTTTTTTTTTTGAGACAGAGCCTCAAGCAGTTGCCCTGGGTAGAGTGCTGTGGCATCACAGCTCACAGCAACCTCCAACTCCTGGGCTCAAGCGATTCTCTTGCTTCTGCCTCCCAAGTAGCTGGGACTACAGGCACCCCCCACAACGCCCAGCTATTTTTTGGTTGCAGCCGTCATTGTTGTTTGGCAGGCCCAGGCTGGATTCGAAGCAGCCAGGTCAGGTGTATGTGGCTGTCGCCTTAGCTGCTTGAGCCACAGGTGCTGAGCCAGGCCTTGTGCTTTTAAGAGCCCTAGGAAGTGTTGCTTGTTGCCCCTAGAACTAGCCCTGTGGCCATCCTGGGACATTGACCATTTTCCTCTGATGCTCTCTGGTGACATGTTCCCTATTTGTCTGCCAAAGTCTCTGAGCAAGACACTACTAGCCTCTGTGCCAGCCTGGCGGTGCAAGTGGCCCGGTGCCACCATTAGACCCTTCTCTCATCACTGGCAAGTCCACGTGACTCTGCTTGCAGATATTGATGCCTCTGGGGACTCATGCTCTAAACTCAGCATCATTTTAAAAACAAAAGAAAGTCTTTTAGTTCTTGCTGGTGTATTGCAGACCCTCTGCTCAGAAGATAAGAAATCTAAAGGAGATTTTCTTGGAGATGAGTCCATGCCTAACTTCTTGGTATGCTCAAAATCATCTCTCTCATTACCCAGCCCTTGTCTTTGAACCAGAAATCAAGTCCTGCCCTTGGGAATCCATTGTTCCCCAACAAGCCCCTGGATTTCTCAAGTTCCAGACCTCTGGTGTGCCACCTCCCTTCCTTCACCTCAGCTGTGTGAATCCCAGAGCCTACACTGTTACTTTACAGGGTACGCTTTATCTGCCTCACTGCTCTTCTCTTTTCTATTTTTCTGCTACCATGTAGGTCCTCAGAAAAAGTTAATAATACTAAGTCTGAAAAATATAGTGCCACACATGTAGAAATACATGTAAAAACTAAGAAAAAAACCAATGTGTGAAACAATATTGAAAACACGCATCAAAACTGTGTGTAGGCTCAGCACATGTGGCTAAGGCACCAGCCACATACACCAGAGCTGGCGGGTTCAAATCCAGCCCAGGTCTGCCAAACAACAATGATGGCTGCAACAAAAAAATAGCTGGGCATTGTGGCAGGTGCCTGTAATCCCAACTACTTGGGAGACTGAGGCAGGAGACTCGCTTGAGCCCAGGAGTTGGAGGTTGCTGTGAGCTGTGATGCCAAAGCACTCTACCCAGGGTGATAGCTTGAGGCTGTCAAAAAAAAAAAAACTTGTGTAAACAACAGCACTCATTTAAAATGTTTAAAAATATCACGGAATTAAAAAATTTTATAACCAATGGAACATATTTTGAAACTGCCTTAAAATCATTTGCCTCTCTTGATAAAGTGAGGCTCAGAGGGATTAAATAACTAGTTTATTAATGAATTAAATTGAGGTTAAATGACTATTTTATTAATGAATTAAATTAAATGACACAATTCATTAGTGAAAGAATGAAATTACGTGAAACCTATCTAAAGGGGAATATGTATTTATATTTATAGCATTAGTACACATGTCCTGTTTTGGAGAGGGAGGTGAGGAGTGCTTTCTTGTTAGTCATCTTAAGGTTCAGCTATTACCATCAATGGGAAAACACTGAGTTTGACCATTTTCCTCTTACTCCCCAGTGCCAAACCCATCAGCACAATGTTCCCAGCTGGGTCAAAAAAATTCTTTCCGTGTCAAGCCGATGATAATCACAGAGAAATGGAGTATTTCAGCTTTATTCTAGCAGGCAATGCACTATGTCTTCCTTAGTTTATGTAGCTTTTATAAAGTTTATCTAGTTCCCTGTACCTCCATCAGATGACTCTGGCACATGGGCACTGGGTGTGGGACTTTTGTTTCTTTTACTAACATAAGGGTACAAAACATGATAATAATATAAGGGTATATACAATTAGGTTACATTGTTTGAGTTTGTAAGGTAATGTCTGAGCTGTAGTTGAGTCCTTCACCCAAGAGGGGTGCCATGTACCTTTACATTGTACCTGTTATGTGGGCACTTACCAAATCTCCATCTGCCTTCCTCATTCTCTTCCCCCTTCTTGAATTTTTTTTTTTTTTTTTTTTTTTTTTTTTGCAGTTTTGGCCGGGGCCAAGCTTGAACCTGCTACCACTGGTATATGGGGCTAGTGCCCTACTACTTGAGCCACAGGCACCGCCCCCACTTCTTGAATTTAATTGCATTTTTCTTTCATGTGGGCCTGTAGTTGTTAAACTAGTTTAAACTTTGTATTGAGTACATACTCAATATGTATGTTTGCTTTTCCGTTTTTTTTTTTTTTTTTTTTTTTTGAGGCAGAGTCTCACTATGTTGCCCTTGGTAGAGCCCTGTGGCATCATAGCTCACAGCAACCTCCAACTCCTGGTCCCAAGTGATTCTCCTGCCTCGACCTCCCAAGTAGCTGGGACTACAAGTGCCTGCCACAATGCCTGGCCATTTTTTGGTTGTAGTTGTCATTGCTGTTTGGCAGGCCTGGGCTGGGTTTGAACCAGCCAGCTCTGGTCTATGCGGCTGGTGCCTTAGCCGCTGAGCTAAAGGCACTGAGCCTGCTTTTCCATTTTTGAGATACTTTACTAAGGAGAATGTTCTCCATATCTATCCAGGTAAATACAAAAGATGCAAAATCTCCATCATTTTTTATGGCTGAATAGTATTCCATGGTATACATATACCACAGTTTATTAGTCCATTTATGGATTGATGGGCACTTGGGTTGTTTTTGCATCTTTTCTTTTCTTTCTTTTTTTTTTTTGTTGCAGTTTGGCTGGGGCTGGGTTCAAGCCTGCGACCCTTGGTATATGGGGCCAGCGCCCTACTCACTGAGCCACAGGCACAGCCCTCTGCATCTTTTTTTTTTTTTTTTTTTGAGACAGAGCCTCAAGCTGTCCCCCTGGGTAGAGTGCCATAGCATCGCAGCTCACAGCAACCTTCAACTCCTGGGCTCAAGTGAGTCTCCTGCTTCAGCCTCCCAAGTAGCGGGGACCACAGGTGCCCCCCACAATGCCCGTCTATTTTTTTTTTTTGGTTGCAGCTGTCATTATTGTTTGGTGGACCAGGCTGGATTTGAACCTGCCACCTTAGGTGTATGTGGCTGGCGCCTTAGCCACTTGAGCCACAGGTGCCAAGCCTCTGCATCTTTTCAGTTGTGAGTTGAACTGCTATAAACACTCATGTGCAAAAATCCTTATGGTAAAATGATTTGTTTTTCTTCTGGGTAGATGCCTAGTAATAGGATTGTGGTATCAAATTGAAGGTCTATTTTTAGCAATTTGAAAATTCTCCATAATTCTTTCCAAAAAGGCAATATTAGTTTGCAATCCTACTAACAGTTCCATATGTGTTCCCCTTCTCTGCACCCATCTCAGCATCTGCAGCCTTGGGATCTTGTGATGTAGGCTATTTTTACTGGGGTTAGGTGATATCTCAAGGTGTTTTGATTTGCATTTCTCTGATAATTAGAGACAATGAGCATTTTTTCATGTGTTTGTTTGCTGGAAGTGGTACTTTGGAACACAAAGATAGCTATAACCAAATAACAAGCAATGACATAGAAATTTGCAATTACTTGGTTCATTTGAACCTTTAGACAGCTTAGTTGGGTAACTTAGAGTCCAAGGGCTAGATTTTCTTGTGTTAATCACACTAGCATTTAGCATAGATACACAGTGGTTGCTTAATTAATGCTTAATGACGGGGTTATAGCTAATATTTTATAGCATGCTTTACTCGATTAAATTGTTTTGGCCACTAGATGGTGATAATTATAAATGCTTTACTACATAAAATGCCAGGAGAGGCTTGGCACCCATAGCTTTCCAGTTACAGCACTGACCATATACACTGGAGCTGGCAGGTTCAAACCCGGCCCGGGCCTCTAAACAAAGAGAACCAGAACAAGAAAATAGCCAGGAGCTGTGGTGGGCACCTGTAGTCCCAGCTACCTGAGGCAAGAGAATTGCTTAAGCCCAAGAATTTGAGGTTGCTGTGAGCTGTGACACCATGGTACTCTACCAAGGGTGACAAAGTGAGACTCTCCCTCAAAAAAAAAAAAAAATTCTGGGAGACCCACTGTAAGTGTTGTATCTCTATTTCAGTCATCAGTTTATTTGTAGTTTTGTTTTATTTTGTTTGAGACAGAATCTTGCTCTGTGGCGTCATCTTTGCTCCCTGGAACCTCAAACTCCTGGGCTCCAATGATCCTCCTTTTCAGCCTCCCAACAAGCTTAGACTACAGGCACCCTCCATGATGCCTGGCTAACTTTTCTATTTTTAGTAGAGACAGGGTCTCACTCTTGCTCAGGCTGGTCTCAAACTCCTGAACTCAGACAATCCACCTGCCTTGGCCTCCCAGAGTGCTAGGATTATAGGCTTGAGCTACTGTGCCTGGCCTAACATGATTTATCATTGCTGATATTGCCCTTGATCACTGGACTGAGGTGGTATTTGTCATATTTCTCCACCATAAGAAACCCTCCTTTCCATACTCTGCCCTTTAGAAAGGAAGACACTAGGCATACCTCACACTTAGGAAAGGGGAAGTCATACTTTACCTTCTTAAGGACAGAGTATAGGCAGTCCCAGGGTTACAAATGAGATGGGGTTTGTGGGTTTGTTCTTAAGTTGAATTTGTATGTAAGATGGAACAGGTACATTTATCTATTATTTGTAATAAGCATCTGTTTGTAAATGTCAGTTGTAGCCTAGTCAATGCTTGTAACTTGTATCTACATAAATTATTTGAAATTCTGTGAGGGAGATTTGTTTTTTCCCCCCATTTGTTTATTTATTCAATCATTTATATTAATATGAACTCATAAATATTTATATTTTACAGTATAATCCAAATCCAGGTTGAGTATCCCTTATTCAAAATGCTTGGTACCAGAAATGTTTTTAGTTTTTTTTTTTTTTTCATTTTGGAATATTTGTCTTATACTTAAGGAGAGATGTTGGAGATAAGACCCAAGTCTAAATTTGTGATTCATTTGTGTTTATATACATCTTATACTTAGTACACGTAGCCCAAAGGTAATTTTACACATGATTTTTAAATAGTTCTATGTGTGAAACAAAGTTTGTATTAAGTGCCTAGGTGTGGAATCGTCCACTTGTAGAGTCATGTCAGGGTTCAAAAAGTTTTGGATTTTGTCATATTTCAGATTTTAGATTTTTTGTTTAGAGATGCTCAATGTGTTATATTTTATTTTATTGCTCAAATTGTTGTAGCTTTCACCACTGGAAGCTCTGTTAGTTATTTCCTGTGTCTCTTTGATATATGCCCACTAAGGTAGGCTTTTTACTTAATTATTCAATTCCAGCATTCATGTATAGTAGTATCAGAATTGTTAACCTTGAGTCTGGCAGGGTGACTCATGCCTGTAATCCTAGCATTCTGGGAGGCTGAGGCAGAAGGATAGCTTGAGCTCAGGCTTTGGAGACCCATCTGAGCAAGAGCCAGACCCCTGTCTGTGATAAAACGGAAAACATTAGCTGGTGTTTAGTGGCCATGTGTAGTTCCAGCTACTTGGGAGGCTGAGGCAGGAGGATTGCTTGAACCCATGAGTTTGAGGTTGCTGTGAGCTATACTGACACCAGGGCACTCTAGCCTGGGGGAATAGAGTGAGACTCTGTCTAAAAAAAAAAAGTTATATATATGTAAATGTTTAATATGGTGCCAATTTAATAAACAACCTCCCCCAAATTATGAAATGTCTAGTCAGTGAAATATGCTCTCACTGAAAATTATAAGGACAGCTGGGCACAGTGGCTCATATTTATAATCCCAGCATTTTGGGAACCCAAGACAGGAGGATCACTTGAGGCCAGGAGTTCGGGAGCAATCCTGGCAGCATAGCAAGATTCCATTTCTTCAAAAATTAAAAAATTAACCAGGCATGTTGGAGTACACTTGTAGTCCCAGCTACTCAAGAGAATGAGTCAGAAAGAGCTCTTGAGCCAGGAGTAGTGGCTCACTCAGAAGCAGTGGGTGGATTGCTTAAGCTCAGGTGTTAGAGACCAGCCTGAGCTAGAGTAAGACCCCATCTCTAAAATTAGCCAGGTTGTGGTGGACGACTATAGTCCCAGATACTCAGGAGACTAAGGCAAGAAGATCACTTGAGCCCCAAAGTTAGAGATTGCTGTGAGCTGTGACACCATAGCACTCTACCCAAGGTGATGGATTGAGATTGTCTTAAAAAAAAAAAAAAAAAAGAGCCCCTGAGCCCAGGAGTTCAAGCTTGTTGTAATGAGCTAATGAGCTAGGATCATGACACTGCACTCCAACCTGAGTGAAAGAGTGAGATCTTATCTTTAAAAATAAAATGTAAGCATGATGACAAGCTAGAAACATGAAGTAATAAATATGCTAGATTTGTCACATGATCGCAAACATGTACACTATGACAAAGGAATAGATAAGAAAGGTGACAGCTGGGCACTGTGGCTCACAACTATAATCTCAGCTTGCTGGGAGGCCCAGGCGGGTGAATGGCTTGAGTTTAGGAGTTTGAGAACAACCTGAGCAAGAGTGACACCCTGTCTCTAACAAAAAAAAAAAAAAGAAAGAAAGGAAGGAAGGAAGGAAGGAAAGAAGGAAAGAAAGGAAAGAAAGGAAAGAGAAAACAAAAAATGACCAAGGATCTGAGAGTGAAAACTTCTTTCGTGGCGGTCATTTTCACGTCTTTGTGGCTTTCCATGCCTGGTTAAGACAAATTTGCAGTATATTTTAAAACAGGCTGATACCTTTTAGGAGAGTGAGGTTTTTTATGCCAAAGTGCAGAAGCGAATTCTGTGAGTTACCATGCTACCTGCATCCCCTCCCTCAGAACCATAGGGAAGGCTTAGCCTGGGCCATAGGAGTGTTTCTTAGTTGCCTGGAACCTGGCCCTGGGGAGATTGAGGGCATGGGGATAACCTCCCAAGACTGCAAGAGCCTGAATTTGAGCATATCAAACACATACTCAAAGGCAAACTACTTGTTGCCTCCAGAAATTAACCCCAGGAAAGGCAGTTCCTCCCCATGTCCACAAGGCCCTAAGATGTCAGAGCATCATAACATATAGAAAATTTTAAAAAACAAGATGAATACATAGGCCCATGTGTGTTTTAACAATCCTTTCAGAAAGAAAAACTATCTTTAAAAACTTTCTTAGTGAATAGGAGAGAGGGAAAGCTACCAAACCATGTCTTAGGAGGCTACAATAACTACCCATTTCAAAGTAGAAGAAAATAAAATTTTAAGTAAGTACCTCACCTTGCAACCTCAAATTCCTGGATTCAAGCAATGGCCCTTGCCTCAGGCTTCTGGAATTATAGATGCACACCACAGTGCCCATCTAATTTTTCTATTTTTCGTGGAGATGAGGTCTCACTATGTTGCCAGGTTTGCCTGGAACTCCTGGCTTCTTTCTTTTCTTTTTTTTCTTTTGAGACAGAGTCTCACTATGTCACCCTTGGTAGAGTGCCATGGTATCACAGCTCACAGCAACCTCAAACTCTTGGGCTCAAGCAATTCTCTTGCCTCAGCCTCCCAAGTAGCTGGGACCACAGGCACCTGCCACAATGCCTGGCTATTTTTTGTCGCAGTTGTCATTGTTGGTTAGCTGGCTTGGGCCAGGTTTGAACCCGGCACCTTCAGTATATATGGGCACCATAACCACTGTGCTACAGGAGCCGAGCCTAAAACTCCCAGCTTCAAGTGATCCTCTCACCTGGACCTCCTAAGTGCCAGGAGTGTTCTTGGCTTATAGCCAAATTTGTACAATTAATGAAGTTAATTTAATTTCCTTTCTTTTATACATGTACTGGATGTGGTGGCTCTTGCCTGTAACCCAGCACTTTAGGATACTGAGGCGGGAAGATCACTTGAGGCTGGGAGTTCAAAATAGCTTGGGAAACATAGCGAGATCCGACTCCAAAAATAAATAATGAAATTAGCCAGGCACGGTGGCTTTCAAATGTTATCCCAACTACTAGGGAGGCTTAGGCAAAAGGATCCTTTGAGACAGAGAGTCCCAGACTGGGTGACAGAGTGAGACCCTGTCTCTATTTTTTAAAAAGTTAAAAGAAAAAAAAAAAGCTTCAGTGACTAAAATAAGTTGGTATTGATTTAGAAAAGTTTAAATAGACCAGCTGAGGAGAATAGAAAGCCTAGAAATAGAGGCATGCATTTAAGGGATTTTTTTTTTGTTTGAGACAAGAGTCTCACTTTGTCACCCTTGATAGAGTGCTGTGGTGTCATAGTTCACAGCAACCTCAAACTCTTGGGCTCAAATAACCCTCTTGCCTCAGCCTTCTAAGTAGCTGGGACTATAGGCACCTGCTACAATACCCGGTTATTTTTTAGAGACAAGGTCTCCTCTTGCTCAGGCTTGTCTCAAACTCATGGGTTCAAGCAATCCACCTGCCTTGGCCTCCCAGAGTGCTAGGATTATAGGCATGAGCCGCCATGTCCAGCCTCATTTAAGGGATCTTGATCTGTAACAGAGGGGGTATTATAAATCAGGGTGTAAGGGCAGATGAGTTGGTAAGTAATGTTGGAACAATTTACCATCCATACAGAAAAATAAAATTAAAATTCCTGGTTCACACAAAATGCAAAAGGAAATTTCAGATAGATTAAAGCTCTAAGTATAAAAGAAAAAAACTTTAAAATTGAAGAAAATATAGGGATTAGCTTTAGGATTCTGGGTCACAGACAAATGAATAGAAAAATGGCTATAGTATGTGAACAGAAACTCAAGGGACTAGGAAACCCAAATTATTTATAAACACATGAAAAATGCTCAACTTTACAGATAACTAGGGAAAAAACTAGTAAAATAACAATGTGATACCATGTGTTACCAATGAGGGTTAGCACAAAAGTTGGAGAAAGGTAAATGTCTTAAATTATTAGTTTGAATATAAACAACTGTACTCACTTTTAAAAAATTTGGAAATATCTTATAAAATTTTAACAATTGCTAGGTTTGTGGGAACTCTTTCATACATACTCAAAGAGACATGTGCAAAGATGCTCATTGTCACATCATTAGTCACACTGAAAAAAAAAGAAAGTAACCATTATGTAAAGTAACCAGAATGTAAAGCAATATACCTATTACTTAGCATATGAGACCATTTCTGTAAATTGAAAAGACATGAAACATAGTATGTTTAACATAAAAATGTTCATTTATAATATTTATGCAAAAGTATAAAATAATTAGCTGGAAAGATGCACGATTTCATAGCTGGCCTCGAAAATACCCCCAACGACTCCTGCCTCCTATCTGCATGCCCTTGTATTATCTCCTCCCCTTGATTCTGGCCTGGATTTTTCAACTTGATTGTAATGAACAGGAGTGACAGGGTATCACTTCCAAGTTTAAGTGTAAAACACTGTTGGCTCTGGTTCTTCCAGCTGTGAAGAAATAAGCTGGCATGCTTTGGGCTGCTCTATGTGGACTCCGCTGTGGCAAAGAACTGAGGGGAGCCTCGAGCCAAGAGCCAGCAAGAAACTGAAGCCCTCAGTCCAACTATTCTTGAGGCACTGAATCCTGCTCCCAGCCACCGAATGAGCTTAGAGGCAGATTCTGCTGCCAGTTGAACCTACAGATGACCGAAGTCCCAGCCCCCGCCTTGACTGCAGCTTCCCAAAACACACTGACCCAGAGAAGCCAGCTAAGCTACTCAAATTCCTGATCCACAGAAGCTGTGAGATAACAAATGTTTTGGTCTTAAGTCACAAAGTTTTGGCACAATATGTTACACAGCCATAGATACTCATATTTATACCAAATTATGAGTGCTGTGGTCTGGATTGGGAAGGAGCAGGAGCGAATGGGATTAGAGGAAAGATGAAGAGGAATTTAAAAAATCATTTGTATAAAAACAATGTTTTATTTGTTTGTTTATTTATTTTCCAGGTTTTGGCCAGGGCTGGGTTTGAACCCGCTACCTCCGGCATATGTGCCTCTACTCCTTTGAGCCCAGGCGCCACCCTGTTTATTTTTGAGACAGAGTCTTGCTTTGTTGCCCTAGATAGAGGACTACAAGCTCACAGCAACCTCAAAACAAACTTCTGGGCTCAAGCAATCCCACCTGAGTCAGCTACTCAAGTAACTGGGATTATAGGCATGGACCACAGTATCGGACTCATTTTTCTATTATTTTGTAGACATGGGTCTTGCTCTTGCTCAGGCTTGTCTCGATCTCCTGACCTCAAGCGATCTTCCTGCCTAGGACTCCCGAGGTGTTAGGATTACAGGCATGAGCCACCATTCCCAGCCCCTGGCATATTCAAATTACTATTTCATTTATTCTCTACATAGCTAGTTGTAGGAGCTAATGAAAACAGAGTGAGCTCATTTAAATTCTAAATTCAAAAGGACCAGAGTTTTAGGAATAATGATTCTATAGAGAGGAGGAATTAAAAACGGAAGGAGAATTGATTTATTTTTGAAAATTATTTCATTCTAAGTTGAAAATATAAATTACCCAAGCACATGCCAAAGAGATGTGATGAGACAAGTGTCACAATTATCCTACAATTCAGACAAAATCTCTCCTCCTTGAGAAAGCAGCTTTGGGGCTACTTACATTTGTGAGTCTTTCTTCTTTTGACTATAAGGTAAACCAACTTTAAAACATGTTCTTTTTTAAATTTTATCATTTTTTTATTTTTACATATACATTTCATTATTAGGTTTCCACTTTTTGCCTTCACAGAATTAAAAAGGCTTAAAATTTACCAATAATAACAATGTTTAAGAAAAGGACCAGAGGCTTGGTGCCTATGGCTCAAGTGGCTAGGGTGCCAGCCACATACACCTAAGGTGGCGGGTTTGAATCCAGCCTGGACCCACCAAACAATAATGATGGCTGCAACCAAGAAATGGCCAGGCGTTGTGGCGGGCGCCTGTGGTCCCAGCTACTTGGGAGGCTGAGGCAGGAGACTCGCTTGAGCCCAGGAGTTGGAGGTTGCTGTGAGCTGTGAGGCCATGGCACTCTACCCAGGGGGATGGCTTGAGGCTCTGTCTCAAAAAAAAAAAAAAAAAAGAAAAGGACTAGAAACAAAAACCTCATAAAGAATGAATGAAGATGCTTGGCGCCTGTGGCTCATGTGGCTAAGGCACCAGTCACATACACCTAAGGTGGTGGGTTCGAATCCAGCCCAGGCCTGCCAAAACAACAATGATGGCTGCAACCAAAAAATAGCTGGGCATTGTGGCGGGTGCCTGTGGTCCCAGCTACTTGGGAGGCTGAGGCAGCAGACTCTCTTGAGCTCAGGAGTTGGAGGTTACTGTGAGCTGTGATGCCACAGCACTCTACCCAGGGAGATAGCTTGAGGCCTTGTCTAAAAAGAGAATGAATGGAGATAAATACATTCAGAAAAGAAATCAGATGATTGCTGCAACGAAGTATTGAGCAATAATAATAATAATAATGCAAAGAAAGTAGCATTCACATTGTCAAATAAGAGTATGACTATTATAGAATGCTTTGACTTTGAGGTTCAGTACGGAGTCATCAATTAACTTCTCATGTTTTCTTTTCCCCCCACAGGATTTTTTATATATATATATATATATATATATATTTTTTTTTTTTTTTTTTTTTTTGAGACAGAGTCTCATTATGCCGCCTTCGGTAGAGTGCTGTGGTGTCACAGCTCACAGCTCACAGCTCACAGCAACCTCAAACTCTTGGGCTTAAGTGATTCTCTTAAGCCTCCTGAGTAGCTGGGATCACAGTCGCCTACCACAATGCCTGGCTATTTTATCTTTTTACTGTAGTTGTCATTGTCGTTTAGCAGGCCCAGGCAGGGCTCGAACCCTCCAACCTCAGTGTATGTGAACCCTCCAACCTCAGTGCTGTAACCACTAAGCTATGGGCACCCGAGCCTCACAAGGATATATTTTAAAATTAGTATATAATAAAGTAGCAACTTAAATGATTGGATATGTCATTTTTATTACATGATGACCCTTAGTGGTCCTTGAGTTCCTTATGCAGGGGGGTGATATGCAGTACATAACTAATCACATATATTTAAGTCATCTGGGTCTATCAAAAAAGATATTACTTGTGATAATTTTTAAATTATGCAAATTTGAAGGTTAGGATTTAATTTTAAAGCTCATTTCCACATAGTTTTATTCCTTTTCTATGGATTAGCCATTTTATGAGGGCCATCTTGATTTCCTTTTAGAGAAAATCCAGTATAACAGCATTTCTTTCATTTCATAATGAATGGTACAATTAAGATTGAATTAGAAGCAGACTAGTAAGGGAATTGAAAGCTACTCAGAACCTGTAAATGTAATGTTACACTTCAAAATTGCTCACATGTTGCAACCCACAGTGCTTAAAAAGCTACCACATGTAAGCTTAATTTGAATTGGAGCTTTATAAAATAATATGATTGCTTGTGACATTGAACCTCTTCCTTGTCATAGGCCCACCAAAAAAGCTCATTTCATCTAAAGAAGACTCACAGATGCTTCAAGGAAGAAAAGGAGAATTTTCAGTACATTTGCTTTATGTAGAACATCTTGTGCGAGCCTTTAAGGGTGAAGGGAAGAAGATGCTACTCTTTATCAATGTGTGTCCTAACCGCTTCTCCGCCCTCCTTTATGCAGCCTCACAAAGAAGCACATTTGGGAAATGACTTGTCTCCATCCCACATGAATTGATTTTTTTTTTTTTTTGAGACAGAGTCAGTGTCATCATAGCTCACAGCAACCTCAAATTTTGGGCTAAAGAGATCCTCTTGCCTCAGCCTCCCAAGTAGCTGGTACTACAGGCACCTGCTGCAATGCCTTGCTAGTTTTTCTATTTTTATTTATTTATTTATTTTTAAGGCAGAGTCTCACTATGTTGCTCTTGGTAGAGTGCCATGGCATCACAGCTCACAGCAACCTCCAACTCTTCGGTTCAAGCAATTCTCTTGCTTCAGCCTCCCAAGTAGCTGGGACTACAGGCACCCACCATAACACCTGGCTAATTTTTTTTGTAGTTCTCTCTGTTGTTTGGCAGGCCGGGGCTGGATTTGAACCCGTCAGCTCTGGTGTATGTGGCTGGTGCCCTAGCAGCTGAGCCATAGACCTGGAGCCCTTTTTCTCTTTCTTTCTTTCTTTCTTTCCCTCCCTCCCTCCCTTCCTTCCTTCCTTTCTCTCTCTCTCTCTCTCTCTCTTTTTCCCTTCCTTCCTTCCTTCCTTCCTTCCTTCCTTCCTTCCTTCTTTCCTTCCTTCCTTCCTTCCTTCTTACAGAGATAGAGGTCTCACTCATGCTCAGGCTGGTCTCAAACTCCTAAACTCAAGCAATCCACCCACCTCAGCCTCCACAGTGCTAGGATTACAGGTGTGAGCCACCACACCTGGCAGACATGAATTGATTTTGAATAAATTTGTAGCTGTGTATTTAAATGATGTTTTAAAAAAACTAACACTTATTAGAATTTGGGTCTTCATTATTGCTTCTAATTCCAGTAACTTTTTCTCAAATTTGGATATATCATTTCCCCAAGACTAAAGTAGCAGATACATTTAAAGGTGATTTGCAATTATAGGCCTCTCATTTGAATTGGGATTAATTACTTTCCAGAAAGGTGGATTGGAATAGCAATTTAGTGCAGAGCTGTGAGCCTTGGTGAGGTAATAGAGAAGAATTCAAGGCTGCTGAAAGTGACCTTTTGACATCACTTTGCTATAGGAAACAGGAGTAGCTTTGCTCGAAAGTAGACTTCTGACAATTATGTATACAACTGACTAGGGGTTGAAAGGTTTCTAACAGCTGGGACTGTAAGTAGGGAATTAGTATCTTAGAAATCTTTCCTACCCATTTCGTTCTGATCTGAGTCCAGAGAGTCTAATCTTGAGATGAAGCAGAGAAATATACAAGTGCTTGTGACCATTCTGGAGGAATTGTAGGAAATCCTCAACATCTAAAGTTTTAACATTCAATACCAGGTGTTGTGGGGGGTGCCTCTAATCCCAGCTTCTTGGGAGGCAGAGGCAAGAGAATCGCTTGAGCCCAAGAGTTTGAGGTTGTTGTGAGCTGTGACGCCATGGCACTCTACCAAGGGTCACAATGTGACAACCTGTCTCAAAAAAAAAAAAAAAATTAAAATTAAAAAAAAAGATTTTAAAGTTTTGACATTCATAAAAGATGACCTAGAATTTACCACCTGCTCTAAATGCAGAGCATTTCTGGAAACAACTTATTATCTACAGGTCTCTGTCATTAAGACAATGTATTACCCTAATCAGTACGACTTCTAATAATGGGGTAGATGACATTTTTAATATATTTTAAGAGTAAAGTAGAAGGATCTTCCACAGGTAATTATTTTAGAGAGATAGTTAATTATCTCATGTTTAAAGATCTCCAGGAAAGATGACTTCAGTAACCTTGAGCCTTAAATTTTTTTTTCTATAGTCTTCAAAATACAATCTGAATAATAGTGGCCATGGGTAATTTCTCCTAGAATGGTGTTAAATCACATTTCTCCCAGAATAACATACATTTGCCCAGAATTTAAAACCAAAGATATATGCTTACGTGTGTGTGTGTGTGTGTGTGTGTAAGCATACCCCAAGGGCCATTCAGACCACAGAGAATATTGAAGAGAGACAGAGAGCAGAACAAGGACAGAGAGACTATCTGGTGCATACTTCCATCTCATCCTGAGACATGGTCTTGGTTTCATCTTTGTATTTCCCACTTTCTGCTTAACTTCTTAAAACCAAGAGATCCGACAGATGGGTTGTCTTGATGAAAGTCCCAGAGTTGCATTATTGCCTCTACCAAATCAGCCAGTAGTTATCCTCAAATGCACAGAGTCCAGTCTCTGAAAACTTTCGAATGTAAACAAGGTACTCTAGGAGAGTCAAAATGAGATCTGGGTTTACATCTGACTAGCTTAAGATTTTCATGTCTACGTAAATGTATGCATGTGTACATATTTCTTTGCTATAAAACCAAATAATTAGTTTGAATGGATGTCATAGTCTTTAAAATGTCAGCAGACTAATAAAAGGGAATTGATAGGCAACCATCCCCTCCACCTCCCCATGGTATGCAGAACAGCAGAATGGTTTTGAGGAATATTTCTTTCTCTATTTTTGGGGGGGCAGGGGAGAAAAAAAATGGCCCTGTTAATACTTTTATTTTCAAATACATAAAGCATAGTTTTCCATTGCATAAAGGGCTCAGATGGACCCAGCTGGAAAGAACTAGATAATTAAAATATCAATTAGAACAGGGAAGATTAAGTGACTTTATTTGAATAGAGCAATTGGGCAGAATTAGAATTGAAAGGAAAATAAAATAGCTTAGAAAGAAGTAAACATGTTAACCCTGCCCCAGTCTTCAAGTAAACAGTAGGATAAGAATGATAACAAGTGGTACTTCTCCAAATGTTGCCGTAGGTAAATTCAGGAGCATCCACTTCTCTGAGACATAGACTTCCTATCATACACTTCATCTTGTCTGCAACAACTGCTTCTACTGCTTCTGTTGTTGTGTACACAGTGAAAATTTGACATTTTTTAAAAAGAAGACTGTATAGAAATAGCATCTTATTGATTTGTCTAGCAATCTATATGTCATAGGAAATTAAATGGATAGTAAACAATAAATAATAACACTTTGAAACTATTAAAAAATACATAAAATCCATATATGGTTATTCATAAGCATTGAACAATTAATAAGATTTTAAATAGTGCAATCATTTTTTCTATTTATAATTGAGGTATCTTTATGTATTTAGGCCAGGTTTTCCAGAGATACAGAACCAATAGGATATATGTATAAAAAATTGGCACACAGAATTATGGTTTCAATCAGCAAGCTGGAGACCCAGGAGAGCCAGTGTGTAGTTCTAATCCCAGTCCAAAAATCCAAGAACCATGAGAGTTGAAAATAAAAGTTCTGATCTGAAAGCCAGCAGGTTAGAGGCCTGAAGGAGTCAATGTTTCAGTTCTAGTACTAAGGCTGGAGAAAACCTAAGTCCAGCTCAAGCTGCCAGGCAAGCGGAGTTCCTTCTTATTCAGCCTTTTTGTTCTATTCAGGTCTTCAAAGGATTGGATGAGTCCCGCCCATGCTAGGAAGTGCAATCTCCTTTACTTAGTGCACTAAATCAAATGTTCATTTCATCCAGAAACACTTTCACATATACACCCCACCCACAATAATGTTTGACCAAATAAATTAACCACCATAAGTTTACTCCTTATTAACTTGGCACTTATATGTACCGTGTTTCCCCAAAAATAAGACACTGTCTTATATTTGTTTTTTCTCAAGAAGACACACTAGGGCTTATTTTCAGGGGATGTCTTATTTTTATTAAGTATAATACAACAATCTACATTTATTCAAATACAGTTAAGTCATCTTCTTCTGGAACCTGACAGGGGAAGCCGATCTTGTTAGTGGGGCTGGTGCTAGTGATGCATGAACTCCTTTCCCCTAGCCGTTCACACGTGTGCAATAGGATGCCTGCGACAGTGGTTACCACATGTGTACCCACGCAAGTGTGAACGGCTGTGGCAGATAGAAGGTAATCCAGTCTTCCTTACCGCTCAGCGCCAAAATGCTATGTATCTGCATAGCCACGCCCATCACTAGGTCTTATTATCGGGATAGGGCTTATATTTAACAAATGCATAGAAATCCTGCTAGGGCTTATTTTTTGGGTAGGTCTTACTTTCAGGGAAACATGGTATCTCCAATTAAAGACAATAATGAGATCATAATTCCACCCAATATGATACAACTATCTTCATACTACTGAAAACGCACTAATCCCTGGTCCTGAAGAGGAGATGAAGTTTTTGAGTGATGTTTACTCTTCTCCTTAATATCCCATGACTTAAATGGTATGATGTAAAATTAACAATACTGCTCATGCCTGTAATCCTAGCACTCTGGGAGGAGGCCAAGGTGGGTGGATTGCTTGAGCTCACCCTAAGCAAAAGTAAGACCCAGTCTCTAAAAAACATTGTGGGATGTTGTGGCAGGCACCTGTAGTCCCAGCTACTTAGGAGGCTGAGGCAAGAGAATCACTTGAGCCCAAGAGTTTGAGGTTGCTGTGAGCTATGATGCTATGGCACTCTACCAAGGGCATCAAAGTGAGATTTTATCTCAAAAAAAAAAAAGAAAATTAATACTACTTAAATGTTGGCTTGGCACCTGTGGCTTAAGCAACTAAGGCACCAGCCATATACACCTGAGCTGGTGGGTTTGAATCCAGCCCAGGCCCGCCAAACAACAATGATGGCTGCAACCAAAAAATAGCCAGTTGTTGCGGTGGGCGCCTGTAGTCCCAGCTACTTGGGAGGCTGAGGCAGGAGACTCGCTTGAGCCCAGGAGTTGGAGGTTGCTGTGAGCTGTGATGCCACAGCACTCTAC
>CAUYQV010161005.1:0-94795 GCA_963574575.1 Galagoides demidoff
ACAATGGTGGCTGCAACCAAAAAATGGCCGGGTGTTGTGGTGGGCACCTGTGGTCCCAGCTACTTGGGAGGCTGAGACAGGAGACTCGCTTGAGCCCAGGAGTTGGAGGTTGCTATGAGCTGTGATGCCATGGCACTCTACGCAGGCTCCATCTCAAAAAAAAAAAAAAAAAAAAGAATGGCTGCTCATAAGGCCAAAGCTAGACCACTGATGTGCAATGCTAACTTCCTTTGTGAGTCCTCTTGGAAAGACAAGCAGCAGCAGTCAGCCTTCAGAAACAGGGATGTGATGAATGACTTCAAATCTCAGAGTAGTTTTCCCAGTGAATGCATTTCAGGGAGTCAGTCCCAAAGGGTAGAACAGACATAAAATATGTTTTTGCCATTGTGATAGAGTAATGTTGCACTGACTGAAGCCGAAGTCATAGTTTGGGAGGCCCCTGCAGAATTCTTCGTGAGCTCTAATGTAACTAAAGCGCTGTTGCCCTCTGGCTGAACCCAGAGGGATACAGCATCACCTCTGAGCTTGGCTAGCCCAGGGACAAGGGGGAAACGGCAAGAGGGTATTGTTCTGACTGCTGGTGGCCAATTTGCCAGGCCCTTCTGCTAACTCATTTAGAGAACGTCTCCAAGGGTCTGCCACAATAAAAGCTTACTTTTCTATGATATGTGATGCATATGTGCACAGTACCTCAGCCCAAGCACTGCTATTTTGATGGTCAGGCATGTGACCCGTGATTGTTCCACAACTAGAAACAAATTATTAAAGAATGACTTTGGTTCTTATGTAAGTCAAGTTTTAATTCTTTAACATGTGCATACATATTTAGCGATTTCTTCCTCTGAACGAAAATATGTAAATAAATTAAAAGGAAATAGACAAAAGAAAAAAATAAAGGAAGGGTGGAAGAAGGAAAAATGAAGTGAGATGGAAATTCCCAGGGGAACTGGCCCCCTCTCGTCCTCAATCAATGGTCAACCTCACCTGAATGCTGAGAATGAGGTAAGGGCCTCACTGTCTCCATAGCTAGTTTTCTGCTCAGCAAATGTTCCAGGGAGAGTGCCACAGCACTCCGAGTTTAGTTTAACTTCCAAATGTCCCAGAACTTCTCCAGTTGAAACCAGTTTAATGCTAGAGCAAGAAGCCTGCTTTACCACAGAGGTATAGATTTGCAACATCCCAAGGTGGATGGATCCTAGCACTGAGTTGGGAAATGTCTTCCACAGATCTCACAAGCTCTGGTCAGCTAAACACTGATTAAAAACTTTCAGGGACAGAAATTTACTGCCTTAAAAGTTCACTGTTCCATCACTGGGAATTCTAGATTCTAGCGTTTTCATCTAGAGTACAAGCATACTTGTTCCCTGAAAAGTTCACTTACTATTCTCAGTCTTGCTACTGGAAGCAGCACACGGTAGATCTGGTCTTTTTATCCTAAGAATCCATCAGTTACGTGAAGACCATTACCAGACATCTTCTGAATCCTATTTCAGTCTAAATAAACACTTGGTTGTCTCATTCACACATGCACTTAGCTAGTAAACTATGATGGCTCTAAGAGGTAATTGCACAAGAAGGAGGATTATTGCTTGGCCCAATGCCTATTATTATTACTTCGGATCTAAGCTTTCATTAAGGGCCATGTGGGTATGACATACTGATTGACTCTCTGGGATAACAGTCAAAATCACCTTACCAGTCAAAATCAGCCTCGGTGCAGGGACAGGGTTTCGATTCCATGGCTCCTGCGTATTTCCCTTGCATACACTTCCGCTCTGATTTCCGCTTCTTGTATATCCTTTTTGCTCCCATGATGCACACTTCCCCCTGTAAGGAGACAGGGATCACACACACTCAGGTATGGCCTTGGATTTTCCCTGCTTCCTACGAGGGCAGTTTAGGGCAATGCTCACAAACCTTCGTGTAACGTGGACTTTGGTGCCCACTTTATGCTAACAGCATTTTCGTTTTCATGCCTAGAGCCTGGCCCTATTACAGAGTGTGACTACAGAGACAATCCTAAGAAGAACCGAGGAATGTGTCAAATGATATGCTTCAGGTCTTCCGTATTTAGCAAAACTTTATTTGGCAAAATGTTGGATGCAGTGCTATGAAGTGTGCACACATGAGTAAGACTCAGTCTATATAATTAGCGTATCGGCAACAATTCTGCAGTAATTAAGTCCAATTCTCTTATAATAAAAGATTTACAGAGTTGGTCATTTATAAGCAAATGAAAAAAGTATTGCTAAGGAACACGAAGATCCATGTCGCCCTGATTTATTGTACCTCTGCCCACAGAGCTTTATAGCACTGATTTTATGTTTGAGTACCAGCCAGTGAAGGAGCTAAACTCTGTGTTTTCCCACAAGACAGGTAAAAGCTTTGAATATCACAATGCTTATGCATCCCAGAGGGGACCATATCAGCAGTGGAAATGAGTGACAATTTTGTATTGTCGAGCCTCTGGATACAGTGGGTGTTTCTAGGTAATTCAGTGCCCACTATCAAACACAGCTTCTTTTGTGTTTCGGAAAGACCAGAGCAGAATTTTGGTTAATCTACTTTATTCTGTCTTTCTTGAATAATCTCACTTTGACTGGCTTCATTATGCATCTACATATAAATGTATTATTTAATCTAAATTTGGAATACATTATTTTTTGCTGAATATTTTAATGGTTTTGCAGCAAGAACTTCCATCATATCCTTCAAGAAGCCTGAAGACGGACATCTGCCTTGAAAAATCAAAGAAGAGATGCCTGCGTCTAAGCATTTTGTTATAAGGTGAAGAACTGAGCATCCAGGACAAAGAAAAGTTTCCTATTAATAATTCTGTGTTCCTATACTCTGCATACCTTGGAAGGAGGCAAGATGCGCTATATAATCCTGGAAAGTCAAGGCAAGAGGAGGAAGGCTTTTCCTGGCATAGCTCGCCCAGCCTAATTTTGTTATTTTATGTCTGTGTTTCCACTGCTAGATAAAATTGAAGATCTTTTCCTCACTCCCGCCCCCACCACGCAACCGTATGACATGCTCAGATAAATTATGTTTGGATCTCAATGCTGAGTTGGTATTTCATTTTGAGTTGTAAGTCTAAGCCAAGCACATTTGAATTTTATCTCATTATATCCTGGCACAATAAAAACAGAAATGACTTCACAACAAGCTATAAATGTTGAGTTTGTTCACTGCTGTGGAACACAAAACATATAAGAAAGCACGGGACAGATATTTTGGCTTAGAGAACCCCAGTTCTTACACCTTAGCAACCAGCTTTTCCCCACCACCTCCCCAGGGAATGTTCTCAGGTCTCTGCCCCTTCCTTACCTGGCTGTGGAGCTTCCAGGGCGTGTAATCCTCCTCGGCACACCGCCTATCAAAAATGGACTTGTAGTCCACTTTGACCAGCTGCCATTCAGAGCGGTGGCTGAAGTGTCCAAACACTCTACAGAGTTAATGATGATAAAAACAACCACAATGATAATAAGGCCGACATTAACAACAGCAGTTAGCATTCGCGCCTTGTTAACCTTGAGCTAGGTGCCTGCCAAGCACCTTCCATGGATCATACCATTGCATCTTCAAAACATACTTATGAGGAGGGTACTGTTACGACATATTCTTCACAGATGGATAAACTGGGGTTCAAAGGGTTTTGTCAACATTCCCAAAACAAAGGCAACTCACTAAGAACCCATGGAACCAGAACCGTGAGTGCTTGAGTTAAGAGCCTGCTTTGTACACATTATACCCCAAGAAAGACTGAAAAATGTGCTTGAGAAAATAATGACAAATGCTGTTTCTCTGTGGTCCAAGATTAGACTTCTGGATTGTCTTGCTAATAATGTACATGGTTCCCTGGGTTTCCATGCTACTCTACGTTCGCACCAATTCCTAGGACAGGTGGAAAGCTGGGCCAAGAAGTTACAGGGTTTCCTACATTGGGCATCCTACTCTCCTGCTTGAGAGAGACTCAGAGACTTAATGAGATGGCTGAATCACTATCTGGAAGCATGAATTAAAGCCACACATCTTCTTGCTCATATTCTTAAAACTCTATGTTTTGCAAATACAAAAAAAGTGAATATAGACAAATTATGAAATAAATTGCTAATTTAACAATGTTTCCCACGGGCAAAAAAATACCTACTAGGCATTTTAAATTTTTATTATTGTTTTCTACATTGTAAACTATGGTGCTGGTAGGTGTAGAATTAGAAAATGTACCAGGTGTTCATTTTGATTTTGAAATTTTCTTTGATGACAGAATCACCTACTTTAAAACCTTCCCTTTGTGTTTTTCATGTCCAATTTTTTAAAGGAAGGAAATATTACAGTTTCACATTTGAAATTCAAAGTCCATGTTTTGAAACCCTTAGGCAGCCGAGTCATTAATCAAGTCTTTCACAAATTAATGATCATCACTTTCCAGACAAAAATGAGTGTAAATGCAATTTCCCGAGAACAGATTGTTCTCATGCTTTTCCTAATGTGCCTCACAATTGGGTTAGGTAAAGAGCCAGGGAGAAACACACTCCTTTGTGGCATTTTGACAAAGCTCTGCCTTCTGACTTAAAGTGAGATCATTCTTATATGCCTGAGATTTCTTGCATATGCAGTTTATTTATTATGAAAGTTTTAAATATATAGCTTTATTTTCTATTGAAACAATCACTTCTGATTTCCCTAAATTCATTTAATACAGAAAGAAAAGAGCTTTGTCTTTTTGCTGTCACCCTTCAGCTGGGGTCTCTTAAAAACGATCAACGAACCAAGGAAATAGTTGCCTGCAATTTTCTTTTCTCTTTACTGGGCATTGTTGCCGGAAGACACACTGACTCTGCTAAAAATGTTACACCTAGCAGCCTCAAACAAACAGGTTATGTTAAAGCATCTTTCTAGATTTATTTTCTTACATTAAGACTGGAACACAGCATAGGCTTCCACTTACGTCATGATCAGAGTCTCCTCTCCAGGCTCCCCCAGAACCCCGTCCACAAAAAGTGGAATAGATGTGAAACTGTATTTGCTCCAAGATATGCCTTCATCAAAACTCAGCCTAAAGACAGAAAACACAATAGTCACTGGACCCTGAAGGAAAAAACATCCTTTCAAAGGGAAGATACTGTTAGTAGGACAGAATGTTTTCTGTTTTTCTTTTTTGTTTGGAGACAGAGTCTCACTCTGTTGCCCAGGTGAGAGTGCCATGGCCTTAGCCTCACTCACAGTCAACACGCACAAAACAAAGGCAACTCACTAAGTCATCCTCCTGCCATCCTCCTGCCTCAACCTCCCGAGTCGCTAAGACTACAGACACCTGCCACAATTCCTTGCTAATTTTTGTATTTTCAGTAGAGATCAGGTGGTGGGAGTGGGGGAGGGGGGAGGCTTGCTATCTCTCAGGCTGGTGTCGAACACCTGAGCTCAAGTGATCCTCCTGCATTGGGCTCCCTGAGTGCTAGGATTACAGGCATGAGCTACTGCGCCTGGCTATAGAAGAATACATTTTAAAAGTAGCCAGGACATTGTCAAAGTGAGACTTTCATATGACTAAATGTTCTTAATTATATCAGAAGATAGGAATATAGTCAGCTAAATCATTGGGACCCAGATGTGGTAAAAAGTCAACAAGGTGTGTGGGGGGGGATAACAATAAGTCTTTGACAGAATTTTTAAAAATCTGGATATTTTATTAACTCTTAGACCTCAAGGTGACACTGTACTCCAACAATGTACTGTTATCTAGTAACAGGATTACCTGTAACATAACCCTGAACAGCAATGTCCTTGCAAAATTTCAACCAAGCTATCTCTAAGTGACCAAATATTAATAGTACCCCTCTTATGGCTTAATAAATCTTGGTTGAACTCGTGAAATGAAAGGGTAAAAAAGGACAGGCTCTGTTGGTCACTGCAATGTTCTACATGTTTGCATCCTCCCTAAATTTCAAATGTTGAACATATAATCACAAATATGATGATAGTAAGAGGCACAGCCTTTGTGAGATGTTGAGAGGACAAGGGTGACGCCCCCGTGAAGGGAGGGAAGCAGTGCCCTTACAGAGGAAGCCTCAGAGAACTGCCTTTTCTCTTTCACCATGTAGGACACAGCAAGCAGGTGTCATCAATGAACAAGAAAGTGGGGTCCTCAGCAGCACCTTGATCTTGGCCTTCTCACCCTCCAGACTGTGAGAAATAAACTTCTGTTGCTTTTAAGCCACCCACCGCATGGTGTTCTGTTACAGCTGTCTGAACCGACTATGACAGTCATACGGGATCTTTTCCTGAGCTCTGCTTTTCCCCGAGCTGAGCCTCTGCTCCACTTCGCAGCTTTCCCCTCAGTCATCAAAGTGACTAACAGTGGAAGCAGAACAAGGCTTTGACTTTGGACAAGCTCACATACGGGGAGAGTCACTTTGAAACACACAGATGAAGGAGCCTCGCGGAAACCCCTCCAGAGGTGAGGCTTTGCACATCCATGTGTGGAAGACCCCCAGGAGACTTGGTTGCACAATGTCAGCTCAAAAAAAGCAGCTAAGGAAGCAGGATCGGGAGAGACGACAGAGGAGCAGAGTTGTCATGGCCTTCAAATGTCTGCATGGAATGCATGTAAGAAATGCAAATACTAAACTCCGGGTGATGTTATTTGACAAAGGTGACTGAGAGAAGTTAAGCTACTCAGAGACCATACATGGTAGTGAACATTGCTCTACCTGAAATTGTGCTGAGGGAATAAGGTGCTGGGGGTGGGGGGAGGTTTTCACATTTTAAAACCATAATGCAATTCCTCTGTAAAGGGACAAAACTCTCTCTGTCTCTCCCCCTTCCCTTGTCCCATCCTACCTCCACTCCTCTAGTAGACCTTGACATGTTATTACAAGCAGTCACAGTTTGACAGCACGACTCCTACACCGCTCTTAGCTGTACAGAACCATCACGTACACACATCTCACAGGAGGCAGATGCCCTTACCAAAGATGTCGAATTGGAAGAGATGTGTGTTTCATAGCAACTAGGACTCCACCCTGATCCAGGTATAAAACACTGTGCTCTTCTTCAAATATCTAGATAAGGAAAACACATACACATGGACACACAGCCATATGCACCCATGCCCAGAGTTCAGATAATCAGCCTTCAAATGAGGACAAAATCTTCTCATGATAGAAATATGTTCCCCTAAATCATTGAAAAAATACAGAACGATGCTTCCCAATGTGGATTACATGTATCACTTGTGTTATATAAAATCATTTTAGGTGTGTACAGACAATTTTTTTAATGCATAGTTATAGGTTCTATGTTTATGATCCCTAATTTTTATGATAATTTCAATTGATTTCCATTTATGATGATGTCAGAATATTGGGTGACTATCTTATATTATACATATCTAGATGGAAGGAATCATAGAGATAGATTACCCCAATATTCCCATTTTTGTAGATGAGAATACTAAGGGTTACAGAGATGTGGTGACTCGCCTAAGACCATGCATATAGTAACTGATGGAGCTGGGACTTGCTGCATTACAGAGCCTTTTTCAGATATTATTTTGAAGTTTCCCAGACGTTATCAAAGAAAGGTATTCTTGTTTAATTCATAGATTCTCTGCCGTGTCTTAGCTAGTCTTATCAAAATGAGATTATTGATAAGGTACAATAATGATTGACTGGGTACATGTATCTTTGGGTCTTTCTCCAATTGTAGAAAAAAACCAATTTAAACTTAAATGGAGATACACTAGAAACAATCGCTAAGGATGGATGTTCTTTGGTCACTTAAATGCTAGTATAACCTTGTCTGGAATCACACACTACAGATATAATCTTTTCCCTCTAGATTTCTTTTCTTCTTCTTCTTCTTTTTTTTTTTTTTTTGCAGTTTTTTTGGCTGGGGGCCAGTCTTGAACCCGCCACCTCTGGTATACGGGGCCAGTGCCCTACTCCTTTGAGCCACAGGCACTGCCCTCCCTCTGTATTTCTTATACCCAAGATGCAAGCAGGACTATAGAAGTAAAGACTTCTTTGCCTTGTGTGGGGTGTTAGAAGGAATAAAATGAGATCCCAGCTCTCTATTCTCCTTAGAATAGGTCAGGTTTCTATACACCTTTAAGATCAGTTTCTCTGGGGTTTCCTAAGCAAATTTCTTCCCTTCCCTGCTCCTTTCAAAATATGAATATCCCATCAGGGATTTATAAAGGGTCTGAAACTTAGGAATGGCACTTGAACCATAATGCGGACATCTCTGACTAAAATTTAAAGCACAGCGCTCTCGTTGTTAAGTATGATTACCTGTGCATTAGATTTCAATTTACAGTGCTAGTTACAGTATGATAATTAAACGTCAGAGGGTTATTAAAACGTATTTATCGAAGTGTAACAACCACACATTAGGTGCATATCTTGTTATGATTGCTAAACCTCATTAAATGCCTGTTTTACAAGCCATGGGTATCTAATTTTCATTCTGAAGAAAGGCAAGAAGCATTTAAGCTAAATGCATTGGTTTAAAGTGATCCCATTTCTACATTCTTTAACATATGCGTCCTGATGGTTATGACTCTGTCTTTTGCACAGAGATTTAAACATCCTAGAACACCACCTGGGTAATGGCCATTTCTCTATCACTATGTTCTTCCTTGTTCTGACTTACGACCAGGGGAATTTATTGCAACTCAGCACCAAGGATGCAATCTATCCTGAAGGCTCCATGTTCCCTATATGATAAACCCTCAGGAATTCTGGTTTTCTTTTATGAGAAAAATTTAGTCAAACTAAATTTGCTTTCACTGCCACTTATAAACATTCTTATATACAGGCTCTGAACCAAGAATATCTTTATTAAATGATTAAAAAAATAAATCTTTATCAGAAAGTATTTCCTAAACTTAAAGATTTGTTTAAGATGTGCATAACAAAGTAAGATCATATATTAGCAGGATTTAGGATTTATATTAAGTACTGCTGAGTAAGTTTGCAGAATTGAACCAAATTGGACAATCTTTATGCCATTCAGACAGACTTCAGTGGCTTGATCCAGGGTATTTTCTTACCTGCCTCCACGAGTTCCCTGCATCTGAAGAGATAAACATGCTGATGTCGCTGTCTGACAATTCAGAACCTATGTTACCTAGAAAGAGAACATCACCATTAGTGAAAAGAACTTTCTGCAAAGCTCACAGCAAACTGTACCGCAGTCTGCATTGCCTGGGAAGGACAGTGACAGCAAGCATCCTGTCAAAGTAAGGGTTTTTTGCACGCTTGCTTCAGGGCCAATGGCTTAGGTGCCTTTCAAAAGTATTTTTAGCTTGCTCATTAAGTTCCCAGCACAGATATCTAGCTTCTTAAAATAAACACCATTTTCAACAGCAAGCAAACAAGGCAAGCTTCCTACCTGACGCCACTATGATGCTGGGAGCTGTGTCTTTGCTGGCAATGATCCCAGATGTGTAGGGGTTCTCAGAGACCTTCAGGTGAAGATGTAGGGAACAATACGGCTGAGAAGAAAGAAAATTGTGCATCATGAAACCATGTAATCCAAGTGTCATTTAAATTCTAGATTCAGAGCACCTTCCCACCCATCCATCTAACCAGCCAGCCCATCAACCGTCCATCCACTCACCTTTCCACCCATTCACTATGCCCACACATTATGCAAGACAGCTGCCAGGTGGGCGAAGGCAAGAGAACCTATGTTTTAGGTTTGATCTACTGACTAAATTTCATTTGTCCGTTTAACAAACATTTTAGTGCCTTATCTATAAAACTCTAGGCTCATGAAAGGGTTACGTGAACAAAAATTTGGTCTCTGTCATTACCGAGTTTACAATTTAAATGGAAGACATGAGATCTTTCTGTTATTTACTGTAAAAGGCGAGTGTTTTAACAGCCATAAAAAATGAAGAGACAAAACAGTATGAGAGTCTAGCAGGGGAAGAGCCTCTGTCCAGCTTTGGTTCAGGGATGACTCTAAGAAGAAAACCGGGCCTGAGGCAAAGAGCAGGTCGGACAAGAAAGAACTTAAGGAACATTTCAGCCCAGAAATTTTGTCATTATATCAATGACAAGTAAATAAATAAATAAATAAAGGAGGAGAAGGAGGAGGACATGAAGGACTTCAGGGCACTACAGTAAGTGATCACAGAAGACTGAAGAGGAGAAGTGGGAAATGAAATTCAGCACGAAAGCCGAGTTAGGCTGGGCAGAGCTTGAACAAGTCAGTTGGCATCTCTTAGTTACTCTCCAATTGAAACTGTGGCCTTAGGTGTATAGAAAAAGCCATATGACACGTGAAACCATCTCAGCAGCCATCAAACCAGTGACATAGTGTCTCTTCCAGGATATTAAAAGAATCAGTATTATTCAATACAAAAATCACTTGCAGATAAAATGCATTTGTAATAAAAATGTAAATGAAAATTTAATGGACTTGTTTATCCACAAAAACCCTCGATCAAACTCTTTGATTAAGATGTCAACAGTTTTCAAGGAAAAAAAAAAAGGATAATAAATCTTATACAAATTTCATTTGAAAGAGTTCTTGTACTGGTTGTCAAAAAATACAAGTTTGTGTTTGAACCCACATTTCTTTTCATCTCTGCAGGAGATTACTTTCTAATCTTATCGACTTGAGATTTTGGAATCACCAATGTATCTCTGTTATTACTTTTATTCTGCTCTGTAAGTCTTAGCCAGGAGATATTCAGAGAGCTACAGACACAATGATTAAATTTATATAGGATGGAGTAAATGACAAACTAAAAATGAAATTCAGGAATAAAAGCAGCCGCAACGCCAGTGAAATAAAACAAAGATCACAATAGGGTCTTTTCTTCACTGCTAACACAGAAAGGAAAAGTCTCAAGGAGTAATAACAATAATACATTATTGGTTTTGCATAAAAATTCATGTATGGATTTTATTTTAGAAAGAGTTTTCACTTTATAATGTTTCATAAGAATAAAAAGAGAGCCTATATGAGAAGAAACATCAGATCCAGACACTTGGCATTTTCCTTTTGTCCAGGGAGACCGGAACAGATATTGTAAAATGTTCCAGACATTCCAGGACAGCCTGTACAACGGTCAGGTGATGTTAAGACAGGATAAAGCTGAAGTGTCAAACCACTTCTCCAGGAAAGTTTTCTTGACAACTTCAGCCGAGGAGCTCTCTCCTCCTCTGACCTACAATGATTTATTTTGCCATGCACAATCCTGTATTATCTATCTCGAGTACACCAGCATGTACAATCTTATCCCTCTAAGAGATACACGCAACACATAAAAGAGGACCCGTCAAGTACTACTTTGCATCTTCTGCAGAACCTAGCATAAAATCTAAAAAAGATATTCAATAAGAGCTTGCAATATATCAAGTAATGTTTTTTGGTTGTTGTCAGGACATGAAAGAGACCACCTTGTTATTTTACTCAGAGCATATGGGCTTTAATGTGAACCACATAATCTAGTAATGTTGTCAGCATCTCCCTGGCACTCCAGAAAGTTCACTACTTCTCAGGGTGCATCCTTAGGCATGTGGGCTGACTGGAGGGCGTGGTGCACCATCTAACGGATCAAGCTATCCCAGCCCATGGGAGCACCCAACTTGTAACCTTGAACCAGCCTCTTGCCCTGGTATAGATGATGATGTTAATTGCCATCTGACCCAAGGATTATTTGCTAAGGGCCACTTCCCATTACAAAACAGAGGGCATTTTCCATTGGCTGTTTCAGCCCTGCTCTGTCGCTACAGCTTTCTGAGGGCAGAATATATTAATTTGAGAAGACAAGACACCAGTTCACAAAGTAATAGCAACATCTGAAATTATCGTTTGGTATACTTTTTTCTACACTCTCACATTTATAGTGCTGGATTGCCCCCAGCTGGTACAAGAATATTCTGTGGTTTCTTTTCTTTTTGTCCCTTACTTTTTCTTTAGGGAAGTTATACATGGTCTAAAGAAAAAAACACATGAAGTGACTCATCTTCACTTTTAAAAAATTTTTTTACCTGGCTAGTTTTGGACATTTTTCAAAGTTAAGTCACTAACGATTAATATATACAACGTATTTATTTTATTATGATGACTCCAAGAGGACACGAGACAAAGTCCTCTGGTTCTCATGCACATGCTGCCCAGGCAGGGAGCCCTTGTGGTCCTCTCTCTTTCTTCCTTCTTGTTGTCCGGCCTTCTTTTCTCTTATCAGCAAATACGTGCTGAGTGCTTGCCGCAGGCCATGCTAGTCATGACCGCTCTTGCATATCGCCTTCCAGGACTGTCCCCAGCTCAGCGGATGGAAAATACCTGTTTCCACACAGTTCTCCAGGTCCCCCCTCTCTCCACATTCACAGACCACAGGAATGGACACCCAAACCAGCAATGACCTGCCAGCTGCCTCACAGAGGACGAGGGGACCAGCTCATGTTTGTAAGCTGCCTTTTACATCTTATTCTGGCATAGTTGGACCACAAAGGATCACCAATTGGCCAATTCTATCAGCAACGAGATCCTTGGTCTTTAATCTTTTCAGGGTTTGCATAAAAGGTTGAGAATCTAATGCAAATTAAGGACAGAGAAACAGTGCACGTGACAAGTGCACAGAACTTTTGACCTAATTCTAAGGAGTTCATAAACCCCTGAAAGCCCATTATTGGGCCTCTAGGTCTTAATTATCTTTCTTCGTCTTACTATTTTCTGTTCTATTTTAACCAACAAAGCCCTCTGCCCATTTCAGATTTCTAATATGTATCTTCTGGATTTAAATGGGTCCATTTTTTCCCACATCCGATACTTATTTATTCCTCCCATCTACCTCTGCTGACCACCATGGTGCTCTCTGCTTCTGTGAGGTCCTTATTTTAGATTCCACATGTAAGTGAGGACGTGTAATATTTGCCTTTCTGCGTCTGGCCTATTTGACTTAGAGGAATGTTCTCCGGGTCCACTATGTCTCTAGCACTGTGGCTGGCCAATGGGGAATTAGCAATTCATAAAAGACATTTCCCCACTATGAAATAAATCAACTTTAGAAACTGTTAGATCATTTCAGGGTCAACCAGCTTCAACTTCTACTTCTTTTTCCCCAACCTCTGTTTTCAGTAGCCTTTAGATCCTATATTCATGGCATCTTTATTTCTAGGGATCCTAATCTGAGTATTGCACTGAAAAGATCAGAGCTTTCATACATAGCAAGGCAGCAGGTAAGTTCCCCACCACCCTCCCAATACACACACATCTGTGCGGTTTCTGACTCTGACTTGGAGCTAGGAATCCATCAGGGTTTTAGTAAAGAGTCAATGGCAAAGAAGAGGGAGATCCCTGGCCCAAGTGGCTGGGTGGGGGATATTCAGCCCCACTGTAAGCCATCAAAGCACAGAGTCACAGATAATGCAAGGGAAGTGAAAAACAGAGTCAAGAATCTCCTGGGGGCAGCTGCCTGCTCAGCTCCAGTAGACAACAGCCAAATGAATCCATAAAGAAGTCAGGGCCTCTCTGCATGAAACACTGCCCTCCCCAAGGGCTCAAGGACTTGTCACAGGCTCAGCTCAGCTCACGTCTTGCCTCTTGGGAGCCCAATCCTGAGGCTTTGGAGGCAGGTGGACCACGACCTGTAATACTCTATCTAATTGTACAATGCAGGCTTCAGAGGAAAGAAATCTCAGCTGTGCCCTCCAGGCAATCAGTATAAAAGTTCTAAAAATACAGCCCCAAATTACCCTGGATGTCTTATTTCTACAGAATACATTTTACCAGGAACATTCCATTTGAGGCTGCAATTCTGAACTTACTCCACATTTGTAACAGCCCTGCTGGAAAATCTCTTTTCTAATCACTAGGCTGTGCTTTTGGTGACACTGTCACTTTCTAAGTACTCACAATCTAAAATCACTTTTTATCTCCTCTCTGCCACTAGCTCCCAAGCCTGAAGAAGGTTTTTTAACAGCCCGAGCCTCCTGTAGCTTAAAGATTTTCTTTCCTATTTTGTGTCTTTGGTAGATTTTTGTAAAGTGATTTTGGTGTCTCCTCCCCACACCCTTGTCATTTATTCTCCTCACCCTGCAGCCTGTTTAATAAAGCTCAGGATAAAACTACGCTAAGCAACCGGGCTAATGAGGAAGGAAGGCTGGAAGACTCTTTGTTCTATACATCTGTACTGCAATAATTCAGCTTTTCTAAATCTTAACGAGTCACCTGCTTTTGTTAACTGTAGGGCCAACTTGAGGCCCTGAGTTTCAGAAGGTGCTTAACACGAGTTAACTCTCAGAGGAAACCATTAATGAATGGTTTCCATTAATGTCCAAATGTGAAACTCCCACAATGCCATTCAGTGGAGTGCACACTCCAGATGTACACGACACTCATAATAACAGTGCACACTGAACAGCGGCCACATGCTGGGTACGATTCTTGGAGCTGATTCTTTGGAATGAAAGAAGAGCTGGCCAGGATGTCTCTGCTGATGGAACTTGCATTTCAGCAGGGGAAATCCACCAATGCATGTGCTGGTTTCAGAACGTGAGAAAGGTCACGAAGAAAAATGAGTTGGGACAAATACAAAGTTAGAGGATGTTCGGGAAAGTTCTCTGAGATTCAGGTGATCAAGTGAGTATGCCAAGAAAAATCCAGAAAAGGAGAATGGCATTTTAAGAGAGAAGTCATGGCAAATGCAAAGAGGCATTGATGAACAGGATGAGTTTCTGGGATGGAAAGAATTTCTTCTCCCATCATGGCTTTCATGTGGAAGGAAGAAGCAAGGAGAAAGACGCCGGAGACCAGGCAGGGGAAGGAGACAGGGGCCTTGCATGATAAGTGAGTTAATTTATTCTACATGAATTAGAAAGCCATCAGAAGGTTTAAATAAAGGAGCAATATGAGCTGGTTTTTAAAAAGTTCAAACTGATACCATTTTACATACAATTCTAGAAAACAGACATACACCATATAGTAAAATGAAGCATATTAGTGACTGCCTAGGGCTGAGAATGGAGGATATCACTGCAGAGGGGCACAAAGGAATTTTTCAGGTGTGCCAAGAGCGTTCAATCTTGATTATGATAGTGGTTATATAGGTAATTATCAAAATTCATTAAACTTACTCTTTTAAGGAATATACATGTATGTTTGACCTCAATAAGGTTGATTTTTGTGTGTGTGTGTGTATGTGTGTGTGTATTTTTTAGAGGGGGGTGAGTTTTTTGAAAGGACGCACGGCTGCCGTCTAGAGACTGAATGGCCAGGTAGAAATGGGGGAGACCGATGGAAGCCTGTCAGTGTGGGGCAGGTGAGAACCGGGGCAGTCTGGATTAGGATCCTCTCAGTGGTGGAGGGAAAGGAAGCTGATACTGCATTCGTATTTCAGAGGCACAACTGTAAGACTTCCTGACGCTGGGGTAAGGGTAGTGCAGGGAATATCTTGCTAAGTGTTTTGTTTAAGAGACATTTTAATGGCCCATTTGTGATTCCATAGTGTCCACACAAGCCTATTCAGGTGTCAGGTTAATTCTCTCTCATATGCATTTAATCTGAAGTGCAGAGTGAAAATGGAGGCGGTCCTGGCGTATCCCAGGCCCCTTTAGCTAAACGTCACAATGCTCCAGCGTGGAATAGCTCCACTAGGAAGATGGCCCTGTTTTTAAAATGCCACTGAACTATGCCTTGCATAGAGGAGGCATTCAATAAATAGATGAAACATTTACTTATTCTGTCACTGGCTTAGTGCACTTGTAACAACTGCCTTCCCCCTCCCCCAGTAAGTTGCCAGTAATATGGATGGAAGCTGCATGGGAGGCTGAATTTTATACTGCTTCCCTGATGCATAGTGACAACTGTGATATCCTCTGCAACTAATAAGGTCACGCTACGACTGCTGGCATCTTCCCAAGTAGAAGGGTGACCTGCCTACAGCTGTGTGAGATAAACCTGCACAGTGCCTGTGCAGACTTCCCGGGATGAAGGAAGCAAGCCCAGTGCAGATAACATCAATGTTGTAATTGTATGAACAGGGTAAACAACTCTACACGTGTGGTTTATGCACATGCACGCACACATACTCCAAGTCCTGCACAAACCAAATGGTTTGCCTCTGGATTTACACACTGGTCTCTCTGTTTTCTAAGTGGAAAAAAAATCTTCTGAACTGTTTTAGAGAAACTGGTAATATCTATTCAATAATACTTTGTTTTGCAATTAATCTCTTTTTCCCCACCTGTTGCATTCACTTGGTGTCTATTCTGTGTCAAAGATGAGGCAGGTGTCAGAGCTGCCAGGAGAAGTAAGATATGATCCTAAAATCTCCCATTTATTAATCTACTCAAGTAGACTGCGACCCCCTGGAATGTAAGATCCAGTTTGATCCTCCTCTGCATGCAATCCCATATCAAACATACAAATAAATGCATGCTGATCTACTTATTGCTGAAATGCAAAACAACTCAAAGAAAATCATACTTCAAAGTAGGGGGCAGAAAACCAGATGATAAATATTTTAGGCTTTGTTCACCATCAAGTTCCTGTCTTGACTCCTCAGTTCTGCTAGGGTAGAGGGAAAGCAGCGCTAGACAATTCGCAAATGAATAAGCACGACCATGTTCCAATAAAATCTTATTTAGAAAAACAAGTGGTGGGCCATATTATCCCCACAGGCCACAGTTTCCCGCTCCGGATTTACAGAATGAGACATAATGAACAGAACCTTTATAAAGAATACCAATAAGGGTTTAAATCCATTGTTCTCACTCTCCTTTGAGTCATAAACCCCTCTGAAAATGTGATTCAACATCGCCACAGGAAAACACACCTACACAATTTTGTATTCAGTTCATCCCTTCTCCGGTGGAATTTATGTATTATTAGTTATGTAACAGGTTATTCCTGAGAACACGAGGTTGTTTGGGCAGCCCCTTATCAGAGATGGAAACTACCTTACTCTCCCACGAACTACCATTTGAGGTCCTCACCAGAACTTGGGCTGGAACCAAGGACCCTGGAAGGAAGGAGAAACTTCCCCATGTTGTCCTGTCTCCTTGGCCCATCGCCCAAGGCAGCGCTGTGCCTCTTCCATTCACTCTGTCTTCATGCCCTTCCCTGCTCCCTTTTGTTCATTAACTGAGCAAAGTCCCAGATCCATCGTTGTTCTGTGTTTAATACCCATCTCCAGCCCTCCAGTGTGTCTGCTCCAAAATGAAGACTCACCAGCAAGCAGTGCACGGGGTCCCCTCTTAGATCTGTGTCTGGTGCCTGCAGCAAACGCCAGTCTCTGCCTTTGTTATACGTGATGAAAGTCTTCACTTGGCTGTCAATCTTCTTGTTAGCCAAGAACATTCCCTTTATCCCTGCTACCTGGGAAAAATTGACATGGCTGAAAAATACATCAATTTCAGAAGGGATATATTTGTTTACTTTTAAAACAGAAAGAAATGCAGGCTGTCAAATTCAGCCAAGCACACTTATCTTGGAGGAAAGCATGAGAATGCTGGAAGGGGGGTGAGGCTTACATATCATAATTCCCAGGGCTGTTGGACAGAAAGCAAGAGATTGGCGCCCCTTATCGTATGGGTGTCACAACATAAATTGATAGGGGCTTCGTATTACCCCTAACTCAGGTTGACAGAAGCCTGTGCAGTTGCTAAGAGATAAACTCTGATGCTTTCAGTTCTGCTGCTTGGTAAATGACAGATAAAGGATACTCTTATTGTACTCTAGAATAGCACCCAGAGTCTCAAACTCTATCATTTAATCCTTGTAACAGTCCTCTTCAGTATTACTTATTCAATTTCACAGATGAGGAACGCTCAAGATCATCCAGATAAAGTGACTTGCTCAAGGTCACATTGCCCCAGGACACATATTAAGCGTTAGACCTGGGATTTTAACCCAGAACTCCATGGTTTCACAGCTCATGCTTTTGATGAGTATCTAAATTATTAAGCTATCTGCAAGTTTGAACAATTGAAGGAGGTCAGTTAAAGCACCTGACCTGGTTACTATTTTTTTTTTTTTCTGTAAAAGAACCCACCAAAATACACTGGATATAGTAGAGCTTTTAATCTTGAGAAACAGTGGTTACCTAAACCATCAAATGGTCCCTGTTCCATTCCCCTAACGCTTCTTTTCTTGTGATAAACAGTTCATGTTAATTATTTGGTTCTGAAAAGACAACTGTCTCCTCTCTTTTATACGTTAGAAAAGAAGTAACAATTGATAAGTTGTCAAAATTGTGCAGAAACCAATCATTAATTGTGTATCATATTTTTGGTGTATTTTAGTTTATCAAACACATTGATGCATATTTTATCCTGCCTGAAATTATCACAATCTCCCCCCGAAAAGGCCTGAAATGTGGGAGTAGTCCATTCTGACCTTACCTGTGCATCATTACACTTAATATAATAATCATGATGTAATTATCATTAGCCACATTTTGAGGATGAGAAAATGGAAACTTAGATTAAATGGCTTTCTGGAACACACGGAGAGAGTAAGTGAATCGAGCATATTTGAACTTTTACATAAGTCGGGACCTTCAGAATACAAAAATTTTAAGGAGCATAGTAAAGCAAGAGCTTCCATCTCGTCAGTCCTTGTCCAATACCAAGCATGACACCGAGTACTTTGTATATGACACCTCCCCCACTCACTGTAAACCTGCAATACAGCTCTGATTCCGATTTTGTGGATGAGTAAACTGAGGTGGATACAAAACTTAATTGCTTAAGATTACAGAGAGTCTAGATTCAGACCCCACTGTGCCTGATTTCTAGCATTCTCTCAACAGAGCTCTGAGTTTGTCAACTCAAAGTGGTTGGGTTTTGATCAACAGAAGACACACATTTTGCCTTTGCTTTTGACACAGTCAGACCTCATTAGTTTGTACCTGCTGACTTGGCATCTGGGATAATTTGAGATGGGCCAAATTTGTACTGTTTTGGAACCACAAGTTCGTTAAGCATATAAATGGTATAAATGAGTTGCTGAGAGGACTACTTTGAACTACTTAGGAAAACAAGCAGCATTCTGGGCAATCAACGGCAGCCAGAACAAATCTTGCACCTTGTCCGTCCCCCACCAACGTGGAAGGCATCAGCTCCAGGAGCAACAGCGTGTTCATTACAAACAATGTTTAGTCATTCTCTACACCAGAGCCACGAGGGCTGCTCACCAGGGAACTCCATATTGGTTTTGCATATGTTCAAGAGGCTGTTACATACTTAAATAAGACTAAGCTGCCAGTTCTTTAAATATTAAATTGCTTAAATCAGAATTCTCATGAAGTCTTCCTGGTCTTCCCTCCATATCACACCCAGAAATGAGAAATGATTCCGTCTTAGCCACTCGACCCTCTCGAGGGTTACAATAAGTGCAGAAAAAATGAAAATGTTACCTATTCCAGGAGGTTCACTGCCCATTTTCCTCCCTGCCCTCGCCCTCTTTTGGCAAGGGAGTCAGAGCAGGGCTCTGCACGTTGAGGAGCGGGCGCCTTTGATTTGTAGAACTGGTGACTTTATTGGCCCCCGACTGCTTGGCATTATCAAATGCCACTTGAACAGAGAACTGTGCTTTGTAATTCATCTCTGGCAGCTTGGCCTTCAGGTTTATCTTGAAGAATAAAAACTTGGCAAAGTAAAGAGACTGTGTATCAATAGGGGACAGAGCCGGACAGGGCTTGCTATATTCCTCTTGCAGCCAACACACTTTCTCTGTTTGAGGTGTGCATTTATTTATTTATTTTTATCTCTTTGCTCCTTTCACCTCGTCTATAGTCAGCCCTACCTACTCTTAGGTTTCTCTGCCATGTCCTGTGTTTTTCACTCTGAGCTTGAGAAATCCATCTTTCTGTGTGTCTCACTGCAACTCCTAGGAATGAGGCACTTTGCTCCAGGACCTTTCTCTAAGACCTCACCACAGATGTCTTGGCACCTCTGCACCAGTGATTTTTACCTGGTGTGCCATGAAAGGATCCTACCTGTGCCAAGAAAATTTTTAAAGATCATTAATTATTTTCCAAAGAAGCTTAAAGCACAATAAGTATATTCCTTTTTTTTTACTCTTGTTTTTTTGTTGATCAACATAACTTAAGTGTGCCCTGGAAGTTAACTGTAGGTCCAAGTGTGCCATGAGATTAAAAAAGGTTGAGAACCGCTGTTCTTTACTCTCCCTGTTGGACTCTGGATATCACTGGAGGCAGCATTAGGGTCCCAGTGGTGAAACGTATGCAAATGTCCGTGTGTACACACGTTATGTGCATGGATGTGGGGGTGTGTCTGTGCGCACACGCATAAGGCCTGAGGCTCCAGGGAAGATGAAGGGGCAAGTTTATGTTGCCAGATAACCCCTTCCTGGATCTGCACTACACGTGTATTTATGGGGTGCAGTGGGCCTGAGGGAGGGAGTGAGGAAAGTAATATGCTTTCACCCACACAGAATTTCCAGGGAAGATCTTCCTATGGGGATGATACATCCCACTGTTGGGAGTTTGTCTTTCTGTGGGAAAAGACTTGTTACCTTTGTTGCCTTCCTGAATTCTGCCTAAAGGTCTTGGAGAATGCTGTGTGTGCTGAAAAGACACTTTTGTCTTTTTTGCTTTGCACATAGAGGGATTATTTTGCTTCTCATGCGGAGGAATTAATAGTTAGTTCTTAGTATTTCATATCATGATTTTGACTAGATTTAAACATGACGTGCTATAGCCCAACCCTTCAGGCTAACACAAAGCCCATCAGTGCATTTACTGTGCCCTAGCACGACAGTCCTGTCCCGTGTGTATGTGTGTGGGTGTGTGTGCATGCATACAGTACCTGACTCTCTCTGTTCAAACAGGCCACCACCCGCTCCCTTGGACAACCTCCTGATATGCCCCTCCATATGCTTCCATCAAGTTCCCACTCAATACACCTTTCTGGACATCAGAATCTCTTTCCCTTTTGCCTGTCCCCACCTCTTTTCTGTTCTTCAGTTGGTCTGTCACATACATGGTACCCACACCCTGGCTCTCAACAACTACAGAGTCTTTTCACAGGACTCAGTCTTCCTAGAACTCCTAGAAATGTCTCTAGAACTCCGAACACTCTTTGTCCTAAGTTATTTCATTTTTTTTTCTTTTTCTATATATCTCTTCTTACAGCTTCCTGTTCTAATATAACCTTTAGATTGCCATTGCCATCCACCACACTACTTTATTAAAAATTAGCCATAGGAAAGTCACTTTGTATAAAGGTCCCTGTTTTCTCTTTCATTAACATGGTGGTCGTTCTGAATTGGAAGACACAGCACAGAGGCCTCTGATGTCCACCACCGAGGAGAGGATGAGAAGGTGGAAAAATGGGGGGTGACTAGTAATGGTTATGAGTTTCTGTACTGGATGATGAAATGTTCTAAAGTTGATTATGGCGATGGTTGCAATGCTCTGTGAAAATACTAAAAAGGATTGGATTATACACATCAAATGTGTGACATGTGAATTATATCTCAAGCTATTAAGAAAGGAATGTGAAACAATCATAGCTTCAACACAAATTTATCGAGGAACTGTGACATGTCAAATACTGCAGGTTCAGCCTCCCTAATCTGAAAATCCCAAATCCTAAATGCTTTAAAATTTGAACTTCCTGGTTACCAACATGATACCATGAGTGGAAAATTCCACATCTGATCTCCTTTGATGGCTCACAGCCAAAACCCAGTCAAAACTGTTGTCTCATACACTAAATTACTAAAAATATTGTGTAAAATTACATTCAGAATATGTGGATAAGGTGTATATGAAACATAAATGAACTTCCTGTTTAGACTTGGGTCCTATTCCCAAGATATTATATATTCCAAAATTCAAAAAAGTCTGAAATCTGAAACACTTCTCGTCCCCAGCATTTCGGATAAGGGGCATTCAACCTGGATATGCCAAGCTTTGCAAACATGAGCACGTGAATCTCTCCACACAGTCTAAATGGTAGAGTTAATGTTGCCCTCATTTTACAGATGACAAACAACCAAAGTTCAGAAGTGGCCATTTACCTGCTCAAGGTCATTCATCTCATCAGAGAACCTCAACCTTGGACTCCAAGTCAATCTCACTCCGGAGTTCACAAACTTAACCCTGTGACCGCACTGCTTCTTCAAGCTTCTCCATTATCCTAGAGTACCCTGCGAGAAGTATCCTATCAGGCTGCTAAACTCAAAATAAATTTCATTCATTCTTCAATAGTCATTCAGTAAATATTTTCTGAGCATCTACCCTATATCATATGATGTTCCAAGCACCAAGGGGATAGCCCCTACTATATCTAAGCAACTATACTTTTTTCATTCATATTTTTTGAGAGTGGGATGTGCTAGGTATTGGGAATTTGGATTTTCTTCTTGATTTAAGGAAAGAACCCCATATATATACTTTGTTTATTCATGTTTATTGTCTATGATTTTGCAATAGAAAATTAGCATAAATTACCAGCTCCTAAGAATGGGGTGTTATTTGTGACTTTGTTTGTAATTTGCATTATTTGTATGTAATTCTCTAACATGACAATAGCACATTCCAGTGATTTACAGAAGGGTCTTACCACGTATTCAGCAGTGGCCAGGGAGATCTTTGCAATCAGAGAACCCACTGGCTAAAGACGTCTGTGTTCTTCCCTTTTCTGTTGCCCTGATCAAACAGTGAACACTTCCTTAGGAGATAGTAGCCTTGCATAATTAGATAGTACATTCAATCTTGTAATCAGTGTGTCTTGGATGGGAGAGGATTTTTCTTCCCTCCCTCTTACCATGGATTTTAAGAGATACTCTTTCTCCAAGGAACCCCACGTAAGTGACACAATCACACAAAAGACACTCGGCGTATACGAGAACATGCCCTGGACACTGGTCATGTCTTTCACGATGCCCACCATGGCCCACTCATGTATCCACAGATTCCTGTGCCTTCTGATTCTGTGAGCCAGGTGGCTTCACTCTCAGTACACACTTTCCCTCTCAGCTGGTATGAACTGTCATTGTCCATTTAGCCAAAGTGTTCTTCATCATCATTAATTAATATTCCCTTCTCAAAGGAGGGAGTGTATTATCTAAAGCTGTCAGACTCCTTCTCGTCATCCACCCCACACTAGCACACTAGGAACCGCTTGTCTTAGACATGCCTGCCACGTCTCTTTTGTTCTAGACATCATCCAGTGTGCTGCCTTAAGCTATTCAACACACATGATGGCACTAGAACATTCCTAATATTCGGGAACAACAGAGTCTTAGGACACTTGTTTTTAGATATTTCTTACAAAAATACATCTACCAGACAAGCCTGGGAGCCGTGTGCAGACCCAACCTGAATTAGCTATAACTCAGGACTTGGTTCAGAAGGTGGTGTGTCGGCCTCAGTCTGTTGACTGACATTTTCCAAGACCATTTTCTTCTTCCTGTTTGGTTTCTTCCATGGTTAGGCACAATCTAACACTATTTACCCTTCCCTTCAATATCCTTTAATCTTGATGTTATTACCCACCAACAATCAAACACAAGGTCAGAAGCTGATCATTCAGAGAAAACATGATGTTTCGTAACTGAGAGTTTGCATACTCCAGTGTAGAATTTAGGTCCTAATTCTGCCCCCAGCCATGTAAACTTGCAACAGTTACTGTGTTCTCCCTGTTCTTCTTGCCTTTATTTACTTATATCTGAAATGAAAGTGTTTATAGTCTATAGACTACAAAGCTGATATATGGATTGAACGAGATAGTTATAAAAGGCTCTTTACACCATGCCTGG
This sequence comes from Galagoides demidoff, assembly GCA_963574575.1. Classification (NCBI taxonomy): domain Eukaryota; kingdom Metazoa; phylum Chordata; class Mammalia; order Primates; family Galagidae; genus Galagoides; species Galagoides demidoff. The sequence continues at coordinate 23,758 of CAUYQV010161005.1, forward strand.
CTTAATAATAGGATTACAAAATAGTAGCCATTCTTATTTGATATTTTCTCAACAAAAGTCTACTTGTAGTGTTTTTTCTCTGCAACCAACTTTACTGGCTCACATTTCTTTACTCTCTGGAATGTAGTCCAACTCACACAGATATAAAATCCTGGTGTTTCAATAACTAAATTATGTGAGATGCTCCCCCTGAGACTTTGGCCCCAACATTTCACTAACTCATCCAGGACACACATGCAGTTCTTGGGTCGAAAACAGCAGCATCTGCAGCCAGGTTCCAACATGTGTGCAAAAAGAATGACTGCTTTTAACGAGAACTGAACTTCCTTCTGCGTTTCCCACAAAGACCCATCAACAAGGTATATCCTTGATACACAGACCTATCTGCACACTTACACCTTATACAGTTCCCCTCTGCAAAAATAGCTTAAAGAACGCACAAATACAGAAATAGCAGGTAATTGGCATGCAGAAGCAAACTGAGAACAAACGCCGCCCTCCTCAGTCACCTCAGATGTGAGCAGAAATGCACCCCGTGCATTCTGTATCTGCCACCCCCACCTCATATGTTGTTCATTGCTGCGCTTATTAATTCATTTATGGATTTTCTTACTTTTCATTTATCTCGAAGCTCTCATCAATCATTACCATTCTACTGGGAAATTAGTGCTGGATGGCTTTCAGCTTCCTGCCAGCCAGAACAATCAGATTTAAGGGAACATTTGTGCCAGGCTCAGTGTCAGCCAATATTCTTTCTATCTAGGTAATCAGCAGATACGGCACTGCCGTTCTGATCACATCAATTTCAATTCAGGTTGCTGTGAACTGTCAGGCTAATAAAACAAAGCCTCTTGTCTTCCAGCCCCGGGATGCAGAACACCTTTACATAATGCAGTCACACCGGTGCTCAAAGTGATGATAATAGGAGCCAGCAGTTCCCCACAGATAGTCAGCTGCAGGAGAGACATGCACGGGAAGCACTAGGATTAACACAGCAACGATTGCAACGTCCAGCAGTCTTCCTGTTTCCCCTTCTCCTTCCATACCTGTTACCCATGTCTGAATTCAGAAAACCACCCATGAAAGTAGCTGCAAGTAGTAGGACATGGCAAAGTCATTCCTGTCTACATCTGTCATCTTTGCTATCATCAAGGGACCAATTAAAATGGTCTCTATTTCTGGCAGAAAATAAAGTTTATTTGGAGAATCTATTCCACATTGACTTGAAAACAGGAAGGAGAATAATCAGGAAGAGGGAAAATGCAACCTGAACATGAGAAAATCTTTTTGAGAGGCCCAGGGCAGAATGAGGCCCAGGAAAGCAAACAGGGTGATTAAGGTAGGACCGTTGCCCTGACTTCACACTAGCCGGTGCTGAAGGCAAAAATTCTTCCATTATAAGAGCTGGATCAAGGCCAAAAAAAAAAAGCATGAAATTTCAACAAAATATACTTTAAATTTCAATGAGTATAAACCGTTTGCAAAGGAAGAAAGAAACGTGGCAATTTGTACTTGTGTATAAGAAGACAATGAGGTAATGTTAAATAATGTCATGGCTGTGATCATTGCCATGTGGGAAGAAACATAAATCTAAAATAACAAAAACATATTGGTAGATTTTAGACCCTCAGAGTAGAACATTGGGCCAGTTGGGGTGGCTCACGCCTGTAATTCTAACACTCTGGGAAGAAAAGGTGGGTGACTGCCTGAGCTCAGGAGCTCAAGGCCAGTCTGAGCAAGAGCAAGACCTCATCTCTACTAAAAATAGGAAAACTAGCCATTGTGGTGGGCACCTGTAGTAGCAGCTACTCAGGAAGGTTGAGGCAAGAGTCTGAGGTTGCTGTGAGCTATGGATGCCACAGCACTCTACCCAGGATGACAGAGTGAGGCTTTGTCTCATAAGAAAAAAAGAGTAGAACTTTTATTGGTGTTTGGACACACAGAAACATAATATTAATGATGCCGTCTAAATGTGATGAGCCCTGCTATGTTTCAGGCACCGTGTCCAGTGCTTTACAAAGACTAAATCATTTAACCCTCAGAGAAATCTTATCAAGTAGGTATCATGTTTATCTCCATACTTCAGACAAGGAAACTGTCGCTCAGAAGTAACTGGAATGGTCTCAAGTAGCAGTTCTGATCTAAACCCAGGCAACCTGAATCCAAAATGTATAATTTAAATTAAATTTTTTCCAAGATGCGTTTAAAACAAAATACTCAGAATATGTGAATGTGTTTTAGCATGTATGTTCAGTCTGAGCTCAGATATATGATTCTCTGTTCATAGGAAACATGGGCAGGAGCGTGAGTAGAAAAACCTTGTGAAAGTATGGAAAGTTTACAGTGCATGTCCCTAGATATGTACACACAGACGAGGCTCTGTGCTGGTCCGCCACAATTCCCAGTACAAACACTTGGGCTTGACCTGGGGCACTCGGGGTATCTGCATGCCTTTACACACAGAGGCAAGTGTAGATACTTAGATAAAATCCCTAAAAACTGAAGGAGATGGAAAATGGAACCCATGGAAAGGAAATGCAATGATAGGTTAAAATTTCTTCAGTGAAATTGGTTCCTCCCGTACTGAATAAACCTCCTTGCTTCTTGTTATAACATGCTCTTATTCCTTGAACTTATTCTCAACCAAACGACAGCATCATCTTTCTACTGAGCTGTACCTTCAATGGCAATCAGAACATTGGTGTTAGTCATGACAACTAATTGATCCAACATATAAGACCTTCTCTTTTATTATTATTATTATTTTTGATACAGTCTTACTCTGTTCCCCTTGGTAGAGTACCATGGCATCACAGCTCACAGCAATCTCCAACTCCTGGGCTTAGGTGATTCTCTTGCTTCAGCCTCCCAAGTAGCTGGAACTACAGGCGCCCACCACAACGCCTGGCTATTTTTTTGTTGCAATTTGGCCAGGGCCAGGTTCAAGCCTGCCTCCCTCAGTATATGGGGCTGGCGCCCTACCAGCTGAGCCACAGGCGCCGCTGCCCAAGACTTTTCTTTTGACACTTGGTTATTCTGAGGAACAAAGAGCCATAGTTCCCTTAGGGAATCTGATAAGCTCTGTTTTCGTTACTGTAGTTGTTCCTTATTTATTTTGTTTTTCCAGATTTAGAAGAAAAAGACCCATTGATCTTACCTCACTCCTGGCTCATCTAGCAGGGGAGGTTATGTACAGAGGTCTACAAAGAAGGTATCTGTGGAGGAAGCCCCTTGTCCCTGCCCCTCTGTCATTCTGAGAAAGATGAGAGCCTGCCCATGTCCCTTTGCTCAGTACCCTGTCTGCCCCTCAAAACTGTTTGCAATTATCACATGCACATCACTCTTCTCCAAACCCTTGGTTTTCCTACCTCCCCAGATGTTCTCCAACTCGCATACTTGGCACCACTAGATTCCTTATAATACCTAATACAATGTAAAAGCCCCTTCATGTCCTGGGGCTTTGGTCAAAAAAGAATCACTTACACTATTCAGCTATAAAAAAAGATAATAGACTTCATATCTTTTGTATTTACCTGGATGGTGCTGAAGAATATTCTTCTTAGTAAAGCCTCTCAAGAATGGAAAAACAAGCACCTCATGTACTCAATATGAATTTGAAACTAGTAGATGAATAACAATTGACCCACACAAAAGATAAACATAATTAAACTCATGAAAGGGGAAAGGGAAGGAGGGGTTCTATAAGCTCCCAACTAACTGATGTGATGGAGGGTATGTGGTACATCCTGGGGGTGAAGGACTTGACTGCAACTAGGACTTTACCTCACAAATGCAAACAATGTGACCTAATCATATGTACCCCCTGTATTAATCTGAAAAAAAAAAAAAAAGAATCCATTCCAGAGATGTTTCATGAGTTGCAAACTAATAAAAAAATGTCCTAGGAAACTCTCCATCTCCCAAGAAAAATGAGGCCAAAGAACCAGCACCGAAATGATGAGAGAAGAGGCCAGTGCTGAGACTTCATTAGGCAGCCTGGAGGCTGCGCTGGCTCAGGACCACACGTGCCTAGTGACATACCTCATAGAGGTCGATCATGATGTTGCCCTCAGGGCCTCGGCTGCTCTGGACGTTCTCCAAGGCCAGGGTGAAGTAGACGCCGCGCGTGTCTGAGATGTAGAGGTTGTACGTGTCATTCTGGTTCCACTCTTGGACTGCCGCAAACACCTGGTTCTCGTCTGTACTGATGACATGCATGTCCTGAAGAGAGACAAGGGGGTGAGGAGGAAGGAAGAGTCGGATGTGCTAACCTGGCAGGCACCTCTGAGCGCGGAATCTAACAAGGAAAACGAGAACACATGTTTTAATGGGAGATAGGGCACTTCTTTTGTATATATGAGAAATAGTAACTAGTTAAGGGTTAATCATATATGTCCACTGTCACTTGTAGGATTAGGCAATAACATCATGAGAAAATAGGATCGAGGGATGCTTGTTAGCTCAGTTATAATTTAGTTGTCTCATTAGGTAATTTGAAAAATACTTTCTATAGTAGGTAGGATTTGGAGAATCAATAATCCTGATATATTTGCCAAGGACAAACATGGTACTTACTCAGAAAGATTATCCAGGACAGATATGAGGAAAAACTACAGGGACAGAGAGAAAACAGACTAAGCCTGTATTTCTCAGTGTGGTCCACGGACCCACAATAAGGGCATCACCTGCAAGCTTGTTAAACAGTCAGAACCTCGGGCCTCACCTAGTGAATTAAAATTCACATTTTAATAAGGTCACTAAATGATCTCTATGCACATTAAAATCTAAGAAGCGCTGCCCTAAGGTCCAGCAATCTACAGCAAGTCCTCTCCACTCCCCAGATACAAAAATCCACCAGTGCTCAAGTCACTTAAATTAAATTGCCTTTTATTTGCATATACATCCATCCTGCTGTTTGCATACTTTGTGCCACTAGATTACTTATAATATCTAATACAGTGTAAATGCCATGTAAATCAGTGTTACACTGTATTTTTTCTTTAACTCATATTATTTTTATTGTTGTTTTTTTTTTCTGAAATAGGATCAATCCAAGGTTGGTTCAATCCACAGATGTACAACATGAGGATATGAGGGCTAACTATATAGTTTGATATTATTTGAAAAACAACTTTACCCTTCTTAGACATATTTCTTCCAATGGATTAAATATACTTTCTTTACCCTCAGCACCAAAAGTGAGCTTCTATGTCTGGCATTCAGAATATTCCATTTCCCTGAAAACAGCAATTTGATAGGTGGTGGACACATGACCCAAGCAAAGTCAATGAGACAAGTTTCTATAATGATTGTGGGATTATTAGGGAGTGACAAAAGAAGTATTTTATTTTTGGTTTGTAGCAGTAAGAACTTTTTTAAATGTCTACATCTGCTGAAGACATATCTTGGGAGGCAGAAAAAGAACATAATCTTGATGAAAATAGGGTAAAGATGGAGAGAGCCCAGGTGTAGTGACTCACACCTATGATCCTAGCACTATGGGAGGCCAAGGGGGAGGATTACTTGAGGTCAGGAGTTTGAGACCAGCCTCAGTAAGAGGGAGATCCTGTCTCTACTAAATGTAGAAAAATTAGCTGGGTATTATGGTGAGCAGCTGTAGACCTAGCTACTCGGGAGGCTGAGGCAGGAGGATCGTTTGAATCAAGGAGTTTGAGTTTACTGTGAGCCAGACCAATGCCACAGCATTCCATCACAGGGAACAGAGTGAAACTCTCTCTCAAAAGAGAGGAGAGAGAGAGAGAGAGGGAGAGATGGCCCAATTCAATCAATCCTGGGACATTCTTTGAGTCCGTGGATGTGGGTATCTAAGAAACCTATCTTAATTCCAGACTTTTCAGTTAGAGAAGAAAGTGTAGCAAAGTGTTTAAAAGAATGGACTTTGGAATAAAACTATTTGAGCTCCAATCTTGGCTCTTGCATGAACAGTAGAAAATCTGTACCTTGGAATTTCAACCTGAAAAACAGAGATAAGGACAGTGTGCCCCCCATGGGGTTGTGAGGACAAAAATCAGTTAGTAAGGGTTCGTGCTTCTTTTTTTTTTTTTTTTTTTGAGACAAAGTTTCAAGCTTGTCACCCTGGGTAGAGGGCTGTGGCATCACAGCTCACAGCAAACTCCAATTCCTGGGCTCAAGTGATTCTCCTGCCTCTGCCTCCCAAGTAGCTGGGACTACAGGCACCCACCACAACATCCCGGCTATTTTTTTTTTGGTTGCAGCCGTCATTGTTGTTTGGTGGGCCGGGGCTGGATTCAAACCCATCAGCTCTGGTGTATGTGGCTGGCACCTTAGCCACTTGAGCCACAGGTGCCGAGCCAGGGTTTTCACTTCTAACAGAGCCCAACACTTGGCATATGCTCGTACATGACAGCAATGTGAGGCTGAGTAAGCTCGTACCTTCTCCATGTTGATGGAACAGGGCTGATTTGGCCTTTCTGTTTATTACAATTGTTACAAGTCCTAACTAATATACTCAACACAAAGTGGCTCATCCTAGTATTTACTCTTTCTAATGGAGAGACCCAACTGTGGAAATTTGTTACAAACCTTTTCCTCCATGGAGGGCCAAATCTTCTATGGCCCCTCGTTGCCTATATGACAAAGACCTAACTCCTTGCCCAGCGTTTACAATCATCAAATAATTACTCCCAATTTCATGTTTCCCTTTTTCTGTGGTTTTTTTTCAGGAAGATAGAATTAGTAGAATAATTCCTGAATTTAAGTCAAAATATTAATAATCTGACCCCCACAGAGCCAATTCCTGCCTCCATGCCCACAGAGCGACCTTCTGCAGTGGTGATCTGTGAGGTCCTCACAACAGCTGTTTAATTAAATGATCCTGCCTGCTGGACTAAGGGGGTCCCCCCTACTATCCCGCTCCTGGCAACCCTTTTTTAGTAGATTTAGACTGAAAACTCAGATGCATCCAGTATTCCGATCATCCACTTAGAAAACTAGTCATGCATTGATAATAGATTAAAATGGCCACATCTAGAGAGGGACCGAGGGCCCATCTTTCTTTCCTTTCATACATTCAATTACATTGCACAGACTTCTGAAAAATGACATTCATCTTAAAAATTTTAATTGCAAGTTTTGACACATCTAGATGTCATCCTCCATTTTCTTCCTTCTTAAATCTTCTTCCTGGATAGGGAAGATGTGCCTTTTCTCCCAAATTGGCCCTTTATCTGAGTCACAGAATTTTAAGACCAGACCAAGATGGGATCTTACAGGTTTTCTATTGGATCCTTTTCTAACATTCATTCTGCAGAACACTGACATTGTTTGCAGTTTAATAAATTTTAAAAGGGGTGGGTCCTTTGAGAAAAGAATATTAATTAATGCTGAAGGAAAGAGCTGTCTAGCTCACAGCACATCCTAGAACCTTCCACAGACCAGTGAGCTACTATTGCTGTCCTTGCAAGAAACAGAGAATGGAGTTTATTTCTTTTCAAAAATTGATTTAATTGCAGCACTAAATTGTCATGAAGCCTCACTCAGGACATTTTATTGTGAGAAATACTGCTGTGAATCTAAGGTCCTTATTGGAAAAAAATGAGGAAAAGAGAAATTGATAAACCAGCCCAAGGTTTCAAAGCAAGTTAGTGACAGATCTAGGTCTCTAATCCGTGTCTCCTACCTCGAATCAGGCAGACTTTGCATCACCTATATCCCGGTCCACATCGATCTTCCACCATGGAGACAACTAGATCCATACTAATAATAATATTACCTTGCTTTTATAGAGTATCTGTCCTCCAAAATGCTCAAAGCACTTTCATATGTATTGCCTCATTTATCTCACTTGAGTAGCTCAGAACGAGCTCCTAGTAAGTTAAGGGAAGGGAAACTGTCACTAACGGCGCCCTATTTGGAGGGCCACGTGCTCTTAGTGGAAACAGCAACTCTAAAATCTCTCCACCCACGCCCATCACTCTTAACCATTGTATTGTCCTTTTTTTTTTTTTTTTTTTTTTTTTTTTTGGACACAGCTCAGGGTGACTATGGTCTTTCAGGAGCTGATACAATGACAGTCGATGATTAAAGCTGATTTGAGCATAAAGGTGCTGGTCTGTCTCAATTCCTTTGGCCAGCACGAAGCTTTGCTCATTTCCCGCTGCAGCAGCCCCTGGCTCTGACAGAGGCTGGGAAACACATGCACCTTTGCACCAGATCTCTCCCCCCAAGCTGAGGCTTCTTTGTGAAGGTGTGATGGGATTGTAATGAAGCATCTCATTGCCTTAAATAATAAACACCCACCTGGACCAAATAATGCATTCATTTGCTGTGCTAGCTCCTTTTTCTTTGTGGGAACAAGCTAAATTAATCACTGCATTCTACCTTCCGAACTCAGATGAGGATGAGTAATGGAACAGGCTGACGTGGGAGAGCAGCAAGAGGCAGACAGACAGCCGACTCAGGATCAAAGCAAAACTTTTTCCTTCCAGATTGGCTAGGTGCCACTGAGGGCAACTGTCAGCAGTAATCTGTGTGATGGCTACGAACAAGCAATGCAAAGTACCTGTTTCCCAAATCTCCAGCAGTGGGTCTATACATGTTTCTCTGACTTTAAACTATTAAGGGCTCCTGAGGTAGCTGGGATTTTTCTCTTGATGCTTCTGACAGTATTATCAAACTTCAAGGGGGTGGTGCGGCTAAGGTTTTAATAATAGAAGCTATTAATTTACCTTCAAGGTAAGGAAAGTATAATATGAAAACTACCTTGAGTGTCAGGACACTTGAGTTCTAGCCTCAGTTCTGCTGCAAATAGCATTTGGTTTTGGCCAAGATTCCTCTTAAAGAGTATTCCCAAGAGTGAGCAAGAGATGTCTGACTCAACATGAATACCTTGCTACATTGAATATAATCTTTACTGATCGAAGAAACAAAATTTATATCAATGCTTAAGGGGAAAAAAACTCCAGCTCTGTGGTATTTACTGTGGTAATTAACATGTTCATTTCCCTGAGAGACCTTCTTAAGGAATTATCTAGGAAAATTTTAAGAGCACTCAGTTTTCTTCTTATATACTGACTTTACCCAATTCTCACCTAAACACAACTTCAGTGTTACAAGTTCTCCTCTTATTGAAAAAAAAAAAAACCCAAAAACCTAAGGCAAATTAAGAGGAAGAGCCATTTCAATGTAGAGAGACAGTGACATAATTTTAGTTTGGGGCAATTAGCACAGTCATTAATCTTTTAGCAGCTGAAAATAATAATAACCACTAATGTGGATATAGCTCTTTGGAGTTAATAGTGCAATGTATTTATTTTTTTTCTTTTCTTTGTAGGATTTAATAGTGCAATTTAATGTCGGTTGTTACCTCTAATGGGCTGAGATGTATAGGCCACCTTTCATGACATTAGGGGTAGGAATACAACTCTAGGCAAGAAAGAAATTTCTGCCTATGAAGCCAGAGTGATATGTTACAATTGGCTTTCCTGGGAAAGAAGGCCTGCTGTGCCCTGTGCTATGTCTATGACATGATTTCCTAGGAAGCTATCTTGTGTTGGTCCAAGACAGCATACTACAAAGTCATGGATGAAAATACAAGAGAAAGAAACATGAAAACTCAATCAAAAAAAAAAAAAAGGTAAAACTAAAAAAAGTTCTTCATGTTCTTTATGCAACTCAAACTCTTCAAAGTTGAGCTACAATCTACTTAAACTTCAAAAGTCCCCTTCTTATAGCTACATGCATCTCCCTTGCTCCAAGGTTAAGGCACACTATATTAACAATTTCTAGTCCCTTAAAATACTCAGCATGGCAGTAAGATTCCAAATGCCTGCTTTGAGCTCCTGAGTTAGTTAGACCTCCACTAGGTGGCGCTCCATATCAACACAGTTCTCCAGTGTTCACGAAAAGACAGCCTGAGGATGTCAGCATGGAGGGTCTTTAACTTTTGTTTGCCACTGTTTCCAAAAGGGTATACCTTTGGGAAGTCGGAAAAATTAGCTGTGTCTCAGACCTCTAAAGACAAGTGTTCCGGTAAGTTCCATTGAGAGAGAAAGCAGAAGTTGGAGCCTTATCTCTGCATCACTTCTCAGTAAACAATTGAGAAAAATAAAATGGGATAGACAGGAATGGAGCACACTTGTTGCACTGACAGACCACGTGTCCAAAACATAGTTTCTGCTTTGTGGGTACACTGACGATGCATACTGCATGAAAAATCGTTATGAGTGAAAAGCTAAAGCAGATCAGTTATCAGTTTATTCTGATGCCCCCACAGGAACGAGAATTCCAGGGAGAGACAAAGAAAGGAGAAAAGAAAGGGGGACAAAAAGAGAGGAGGGTGACGAGACCGACAAAAAGAAAGTAATGTGGAATGAACTTGAGAATCGGACACGTGTAATGAAAAGAAGGAAATGACTGTGGGATGCAGGCAATGTCCTACGGAAAGGGCATGGAGGCAGGACTCGGAATCACAGAAGCAATGAATGAGGAGAGCCAGTCAGACCATACCTTGGGCAAAGCATACTTGGGAAGCTTCATTTGGGCAAATGCATTCCTTCGGTAGGACACGTAGTAATGTGGCCGGCCTCCTGAAGTCAGCTGGATCAGAAAAACAAGGTCATAAGAGGAGCAACTGTAAGTTACGGGTCACAGAACAGGCGCCTGAATGGAAGGGGGTGGCCGCCAGCCCAACAAAACAGCAGGAATTCCTATTGCAGACAAGGGTAGAGAACTCACATTCAGCTCAAAAACCACTTACACAGCATTAAGTGAGTTGGTCAGAGGCCCAGAGTGAACCTACTGCACAAAAAATGCAATTCTTAAATTTGCACTGTGGCTCAAAAGCTGGGAAAGATATTCAGTTTTTTTTAATTGTTTGTTTTTCAAATGATATAAGCCTCAGGGTACATTGGCTCATTTGTCCATCAGCAGCCCAGCTCTTTAGCCTCAGGTCTATAGGCCCACAACCAGGTCTCCAAGCCCTAAAGCAGGAAACCGTCCAGAGCAAACAGTGGCAGAGCGGGAGCCTCGCTGCTCTAGGCACTGACTTCCAGTCTGATGGCCACACTGGTGACTGTGGGCAGATCACAAAGGCAGGAATGGCCCAAACTCACTCTGGGTCTCTATCTCTTAGAAGAAAAGTGTGAGCTGCTTTCCCTAATTTTGTCCAAACTAAACAGCCCAATAACTCTCACTATTGTGTGGGGCAAGGGGCAGAGGGGTGTGGCCTCCACCTCAGCAGTAGCCCCCGCCATACAGGGCACAATATCAAGGGCACCACTGCCAACCTCAGTCTCCTTTGAAGCCATTCTTAACACATAAAATGTTTGAAGTTTGAATGTGAGCTGGAGTTTGCACACTCAGAAACAATTGCTTCAGGTGAATGTTCATCAGACACTTTGGAACGTGACTATAAAATGATCTTCTTCACCATGATGTGGCCAGATTATCTCTTAGTCCTAGTGACGGGTTTCAGGATCATGTTCAGGATAGCGTGAGAAGAATACATGAAATAAAGGCAGAATTTTTTCTCCTTTTTAAGTCATATGTGTGGATTATAAACTTATTAGAAACCAGACAAGGCTCCTGGGAGCTGCATTAGTAGAGAAATGAATTATAGACAGAATCAGCATGTATAACAATTTAAATGTCACTTGGTAATTTGATGCTGAAATTATCAGAATCTTCATTACTCACTGCCTTTAAGGAAAAGGAAGTGGTTTGTGTGCCTAGGTGTGTGTGCACAGTAATTTGAGAGACATTTAAAAAGTACATATAAGTCTGATGTTAGGTAGGCATTTGAAAATCCTTCCCTAAAGTACAGAATTAAATATTCTAAATCACAATTTCACGTTCAAATATAGTAATGTGTAGAGTGTCTCAATTGCAGTGAAATTCTACATACTATTATATATAAGCTATTCAGCAATCGCACCTTTGTCATTTTTAACATGGAAACCAATAACTGAATGTCTAAATGCAACATTCGAACAAGCCTGAAATTTTCCTCCAATGCTGGAAAGAAGCAAAGCACACTTGCTCCCTCCCGGTCTCTTCTAACCACTCATGGAACCTCAGCTTCTCAAATTCTTTCTCCTTGGATTCACTGGTGAAAGGCCTGGCTGAATACATCTCATCTAACATCTCTTCACTCTACTCACAGTCAGTGAATGACAATAAAAGCTGATTACTCGCTCCCTAGTCTCTGCCTCCACCAGGACTTCTTCTCCCCACCTCTGTTGCACCATGTTTAGGGTGGGCACCAGGAGGGGGCTGATAGGCTGACCATTCCCCTGATACAAAGAGACTGGCGTATTTGCTCAGTCCCTCTGATAACTGGAAGCTTGTTTGGAATGCGGATGAGAGAGACGGAGCATCATTCTGGAAACAATCTTCCTTCTCTAGGCAATACCTTTAGGACCCCATGTTAGTAAGATCCTCCAGATACAGCTGGAAGGACCGAATTGCTATTCTGTTAGTAAAGTAGCTTCCATGCTCAGTATTTCTCCTTGTGTTGAAAACTAACTTCCTTCCCTGCTCCCTCCTGTCCTCCCTCCCTCTCTCCTGCCCTCCGCCCCACCCTCCCTCCCTCTCTCCTTTTTGCTCTCCAGGGAATGTAAGTCAGCAGAAGGTGCTGCAATAGAGACAAAAACATGGGCACAAAAAGTTTTGAGACAATAAACACAAACAGATCTTTCATACCTGGACAAACACATAATCATCTTGGACAATCAAAGAGTCTGGATCGATGTAGCCGGGGAAAGGTTTATTTCTGTTGGCCTCTGTGCAGTTCTGCATTCGGCAAGTCAGGTATTGTGAATCTAGAAAATACATGGGGGTGGGAGGATATACGTAGAGAGCTTTAGAGTCAGAATGGGCATTTTTTATTTCCCTGCTATCTCCACATCTGTAAACAAGCTTTGCCATCTTGCTAATTATATCATTGCTTTATTATTTAAATTATTATCCTAATTATTTCACTCACTTGCCTTTGACACGACCTACATTGCCTCCTGGCACTTCCCACAAGTCTTGACATCTTCCAATTCTAAGTTCTTAATAATTAATACCTTCAATCTAAATGAAGATATTTCAAAACCTTGCAATAATATTTGTAATTTCATGGTTTTGTTATGATGGGTGGGCTTCTCTTCCTCCCTATGACCTTTGACTGACAAATACGGAACACATCTAATAATAAATGTGCGGCTGTTTGTGCAGTAGTAAGATTCTATGTTAAGATAAAGGCTTTTTCTTTTATTATTACTTAGAAGTAAAACCAAATGGAGAGGAGATTCCTGAGTCCAAACTTCGCTTTCACTTTATGGATGAGTAAACGGAAGGCCTGGACGTCACGTGAGATTACACCTGGATGATTAACACAATGGCAACGAGGATAGCTCTTATGTTGGTTTGGTCTCCAGCACTGGGAGCGTATTGTATCAGGGAGGCTCTCCCTGTTTTTCAACCACACTACCCTGGCCTCTAGCTAATCAGGTTATGGGACTCCCTTACTTAAAACTCCTTTTGCCTTTAGAAAATATTTGAACCCTCTACCACCCAGCAATCCAGCCTTCCCACTTCCTTCTCCCTTCCTATCCTGGTAATCTTTTCTACTCTCCCTATGCACCTTTTAATCTAGCTTACTTTATTTTTGAGAACTGGGCAAAACTTTCCACCATTTAAGAGACTTGTTATTTGTATTTCCTTCACCTAAAATCCTTCTCCCCATGCTCTTCTCAAAGAAGGTTCTAGACTTCAGCTAGCTCACTTCTGAGGATCTACCATAGTTATTCTTTAATTCTGTTAATTCATTCCATGGAACTCGTCATAATATAAACTTACTTTGTTCATTATTCCTTTTTTCTGTGCCCTGCCCCATCAGAATGCAATCTCCATGAAGACATTTTTTTTTCTTTTTAACCTCTACTCACTGTTGTACCCATAGGCTCTAATACCATTTCTAGCACAAAGTAGGTAATAAATGAATATTTGTTGAAATATGGTTTATTATTGAGGGAAAATATGTTAGTTTACTTGGTGATTCTTAAGGAAGTGTGTGAACTTGGCTTTGAGACCTGAGAGACATATGCAGAAATCTACTCTTTCAAGTGAAAATACCAGGAGATGACTATTTACATGAAATGCAGGTAGGCAATAGTATGTTGAGATATATGTAAGAATTCACTAAAAAACTCTCTTAAGGAAATTGGAAGTCAGGACTTTGGAGGACGACCTTTAGTGAACAAACTTAGGGTGCTCCTATATTCTGCACGGGAGCCACTGGGGGTGGCATGCACAACTCTCCATCCAGGGGTAGGGAACCTACAGTCTTGGGACACAGGTGGACTTTTGGATCTTTGAGTATGGCCTTTCCACTGAATTCAAATTCTATAGAACAGTTCATTTTAATAAATGGATCTATTCTGTGAAGTTTGGATTTGGTCAAGGGGCCACACTTGGGGATCTGGAGGATCACACGTGGCCTCGGGGTCACAGGTTCACGGAGAGTCTTCAGAAAACTAGGAATAAGAGCGTTCTCACAATCTTCCTTCAGCCTGCTGCCATTTCAGCATGAGGGTAACTCACAAGCACATCAACCTGCCTCAACCTGGTAAAACCATCTCCACGGCGAAACTAAAGAAGAGCCCTCTATGTTCCCTTCCCCATCTTCTTTTCCAGACATTCCTATAGTTCTATTTTAGAACATAACTCAAGATCTTTCTTCTTAAAGGCAATTTCAGGACACATCCCTTCCCAGATGATCACCCATATAGCAACTCAAAATCTTTACCGAACAATTTCACACTCCACCAGAACTTTTTACCACTTTAAGTAACTTCTGTCTTTCTGAAGGTCACATAGGGCCATAGAAACAATAGGGAGTTGTGACTAGATCCGGCCTTGAATTCTGCTGTGGTGATTTGCCAGCTACACAGTTCACGGGAAATCTCTCCATCTTCCTGAGGCTTATTTCCTTCATCTAATAAATGAAGATGCCAATATCAACTACCTTGTAGTTTAGCTGTAAATTGAAATCATATACACACACTCCATGTTTTGAAACTTAAACTTTAGCCGGGCATCTGGCGGGTGCCCATAGTCCCAGCTACTTGGGAAGCTGAGGCAAGAGAATCGCCTAAGCCCAAGAGCTGGATGTTGTTGTGAGCTGTGATACCGCAGCACTCTCTGGAAGGCAATAGAGACTGTCTCTAAAAAAAAAGAAAAGAAAACTCAAACTTGTATAAGTTCTAGTTGTTATTGTCAAAAATGTTGACATGCTTGTTTTCTTTTTTTTTTTTTTCCTACCTTTCACAGTGATCAGTTTTGAGAACACAGCAGGTCCTTAAAGGGACTGGCTGAACCAAATTTGAATATGGCAGTTGTATTTCTTATCAGGTACTCTTGGTGACCTGCTCAACATCCATTCATCTCTGAAAGAATGCTGGAAAAGCGGATCTGCTGGCTCATCCCTCCTGCCTGTGACTCAGAAGTTCTCATATGCAAGGATGAATGTTGTTGGTCCAAGCCTGCCAGAGGTCTTCCTACCCTCCTTGCCATTGGTTGGTTTAGAAGAGGGCATTGAAACCTACCACTGGTAAATGAGAACTGAGGGGCAAGTATTAAAGGGGCTTCTAGGAGGTATCAGGAGATACAACAGCAGAGCCTTCTGCCTCTGTACAGTGCTGTGTCTCAAAGTGCTGTTTGGAACTTCTCTAGACTTCTTGCCATCTAAAGGATCCAGTCTTACAATCACACTTACAGGATGGATATGACCAAGGGATGGATGATACAGTCACAGTAACATCACTGAGCTGAGCTAGTGATGGTTTTGAGGCTAGAGCAGCCCTACCTCTGGGCTTCTTTTTATGTAAGATAATGAACAACAACAACAACAGCAATAGTTAGACAATATTGACTCTTAATTAGGAGGAGTTAGGCTCCAAACTGCAAATAAAATTTTCCATTAGAATTTCTAAGAGTGATAATGAGGATTTCTTGATGCACACACAATTCTTGTTTTACCCGTAATGGTGCCTAATAGTTTCCTTCTTAAGACCTTAGCCTCCTCTTCAAAAGTCCCTGAACAAACAAACATAAGATGGAAAATACTAATGCAATACTTATCATGTATCTAACTCATCTATATAGAAATTATGACTTGAGGGATTTGAAAAGAAAATAAGGGACAATGAAGTCCAACATTCACTGAGCATCTGTGCGCCAGGCACTCGAAAACATGTTCACATTTATTTAGCACATTTAATCTTCATAACACCACAGAGCGTATCAATTCATTTTGTAGATAAAAAAGAATGAAAGTCAGAGTGATAGTGATTTATAGAAATGGCAGTACGGGGTTTCGACTTGGTTGGCCTGACTTCAGGTTTGGCTTATTTCTTTTACATTATGTTGCATGAAAAAACCCAGTGAGTTCCAGCCAGTGTTTATTAAATATGTCTTGGCTTCTATCTAAGGATCAATGGCTACACCTACACACAAAACAAGAACACCTGCAAATTAATATTTTTTGGGTGAGGTAGATCAGTAATATGGATCGAGGTAGCTAAGAATAACATCCTTTGATCTCAGGTTTATTTCTGAAAATTCTATCTAAGAAAGTAATTAAGGATTTATGCAAAGATTTAACCACTTGGATATTCGTTAGAGTGTTGTTAATAATTAAAAAAAATATTGGAGGAAAAAAAGGCCAATAATAGAGGAATAACTAAACTATGGGAAATGCATGTTTTTCTACTAAAATGTTGCTTCTGTAAGAAAATTTTTAATATATTTTATATTATACAAGTAGGTTACCAATTAGTAATATTAAGCAATGTTAATTCCTTAGCTTTGAAAAACAGATCATGTTATATAAAATGTTAGCATTAGAGGAATCTGGGTATAGAGAACATGTACTCTGAACTATCTTAGCACCTTTTCTGTGTATCTAAAATTAGTCAAAAATACAAGATATTTAAAAGTAGGTTACCAAAATATGTGCATTATGGACCTGATTTTTTGCAAGCTGTATATATAGATATCTATAAATATGTTTGCACAGGAAAAAAATGAATAAAAGATACATATGAGATGTCAACAACAGTGGACAGGCTGTGACGGGAAAGAGTCCAGTGATTGGCAGGAACCCCAGCACCCTCTGTGGGGAGAGTGGGGTGGAGAGAGTCATGGTGAGTATGTGAGAATAACCATCTCTGTTTCTCTGCCTGCTCACCTTTCTCTGCTCCCTACACTGTTCCCTACAATTGAGCTGTGCAGTGGGCCTGCCTTTGGCCTAAGAATTACAAAGTGTACAACCAGGTGATATAAAAAAAGCCCTTGGAAAAAATGTCTTGGAACCAGCTCTTGCTCAGAGTGCCTCAAAGTAAAATTTGCAAGCTGAAGGGAAAATGATCAATTTTGAGCTGCCTGCCTGTGGTAAAGCGTTCCTGGTTTGTTGCCTTTCTCTTCCTAATGGAAACAGAAAGAAATTGGCTGCACTTCATAATGAGGGACCAATCCCTCCTACTCCCCCCGGGGCTTGCTGTAATAGCATTAAGTATGATGAACTCTTTCCATATTCAATTCCGGTGAGTGTATGATGCGATTCCATAGGAAGTATCTCGTAATCTGGCATTAATTAATGTCAATTAATGTATGCAACTGCTAGACATTAGAATTAATTTCATTACTTTTCCTACACAGATGTTTTCCTTGCCACAGGTAATTAGGACACTGCGCCGCTCTTTTCAAGCCTTCTCACTCTGCAACAGCTGCTGCTTGGAATAAAGTAATCCCCATCCATCCAAAAACCCGTACTGATCCGGAGGAGGGAAGCTGCTTCTAACCAGCCAAGCTCTGAACAGAGATCAGAGGCGTAAATGAGGCTCAAGGCCTACTAGCTCGGTAAGCCTTAAGGAAAGCACCCCTGTTCTCAAACTCTGATCCATAAAATGGGAATAAATATATCCATCTTGGCAGTGGTCGTGATAGTTGAAGACCTTAGACCTGAAATGAGTTTAGTCTCGAGCCTGGCTGGCCAGTGCTCAAATAATGATAGGTGAAGTGGTTATTAAATCCTCTCTCTCTAACCACTGATACTGCTCTCTATGACTCAGGTACCACTTGTGAAGTACTATAGACATTGCTACCTGAGGCAGTGTCATTCTTTATGTTCAATTTTTGGTTTGGTTAAAGGTTTTCTTAAAAAAAAATTCTTAAAACACCATAGAAATGATGTTTCTTATATCATCATTAATGGAAATAAAAATACCATAAGTATTCAGGCAAGTGAGGTAGGGGTCAGCAGGCTGAGCTGGAGAATAATGAGGGCAACAAAAATAATGGGAAATCAGCTTTGCACCCAGCACACGGGCCAGCCAGCCAACAATCTTTGGTTTGCAGGGGTTCTCTGTGTCTGCAGTGGTGACCTGCTAGGTCCTAGCTCCAACTTCAGCATGGCATGTAACTCTGAGGAGGTCATTTAGGGAGCAAGGGTTTAGAGTCTTTCTCTTCATAATGAGTTCAGGACCAAAAACAGATGTTAAAAATCAGACTGTTACTTCAAGATCCAAGAGGTCTTTATCATGATTCACCCACTGATACCTGTTTCCTTCCCATTCCTGCCAAAACAAAACCAAGTTTGTGTGAGGCTGCTGGCACGTGCGCATCTGGAAGGCGTCAGCAATTCCTCTACAGCACGCTCACTCCTGGCACACACCCTGTGTTCATTCAGAGTTTTCCTGGTTTGAACTGCCTTTTCCTTTCCTGTTCCTCAGTCCAAATACTTTCTGTTTCCACCCCAGAACGTCTATATTGATAAACGGCTGTGACAGCCTTCGCCTCCCAGAACCGCCTCTGCTCTAGGTCAGTAACTGTGCTAAGTTGATCACATGTTTTCTTTTGTCTTTTAAATTTTGAAAGAAAAACTCAGAGAGAGAGGTACCTTAATAGGTGATGAAATCCAGACACGGGGATGAGATTTGTATAAGTAAATCACAGCACAAAATAGATCACAGATCTCTGAGACTCTATCCATTCATTATATCACCAACAAATAGTTACTTAGCACCAAATAAAATAATTTGCCTTAATATTGTGAAAGTCAAACAAAACCATAAACTAGTTGCTTTTGCAGCTGAGCAAAAGCATCTTAAAACTCGCTCCTATTCTCCATTAATTTTCCACCTTAAAGCCCACACATCTGCATATAAATTTCCCTCTGATCTTTCCATTGCTCTCTTCCTTCTCACTCATCACACACATGCTCACACACGTGCATATACACATGTACCAGTAATACTCTGCTGTTCAGAGCTATCCTATCCCTAGCAAGGTTCTAAAGACAGTCAGAAACTGAGACCTTTAACAGTGAGACTCCAGTCTTGGCCCTGGAAAGTCTACATAGAGGATGAGATACTTCCATGAAAATGATAAACTTGCATCAAATGTTCTTTGGCATGAGGAGCTTAGGACACAAGAACATTGTTTGTTCCTAGGAAATCTCTTGATTTCGAACTGGTGTAATTTACTAAATGTTGTCTTCTCTTGTTCGCCTTCAGGCATTCAGGAGGACATGACTACTACAGGGAAAATTCCGGGGTTGTAAAATTTCAGTCAAGCATGGTACTAGGAATTGGGAACATGAGAGAGAACACGAAGGCATAATAATGAATATGACACAGAAAAGTCACTAGCCAATTACAGTGCAGTGTGGGGAGTATGTCCTAGGAGACACGTGAGTGCTACAGGGCTGTGGGTGGGACACCCACCTCCACTCCTCTGCAGGGCAGCAGGTGTACACCCACCTTCGCTCCTCTGCAGGGCAGCAGGTGTACACCACCTCCGCTCCTCTGCAGGGCAGCGGGTGGGACACCAACCTTCATTCTTCTGCTGTTCCATGGCTGTTTCACTCTGTGCAGGAAACTTTTTCTATGACTCTGAATTTATTTTACTCTGCATCGCACAGAACTGTGAACTTGTATCCCCCATGGATTTGAATCCCCCAAGGCCTGTACAGTACTTTTAAGGCTGGTCTATTTTACAACTGACTCCATCTCACACAGAGGCCAAATACCAATGTCAGGGTGCGGATATCCATGTAAGAACTGAGAAAAACCAAGAAAGCTACTGAGAATGTTGATGGGGATAAGTCAAAAGCACTGGCCAAGAGCACAGAGCCGTGAGAGAACGTGAGCTATGCTGGGGACATACCAGTTGTGGGTCTTCTGAGAAAGCTACGCACTAGGAACCCACCCTGGAAACTGGTTTATAGGAAAAGAGACCTGATGTTTTCAGAAGGTCACACTCAGCCATGAAAAACTAGGGACACATCACATGGGTTTCCAAACTCATTTTACAAAGAAAGGGTGTTTAGTGGGGAGTCAGGGAGAAACAGAGCGAGAGAGAGAGAGAAATGCAAGCACAGTAGAAAGGAAAGAAAAAAGAAAGCAGAGAGAAATGTGGAAAGGAAGGAAGGAGAGAAGAGAGGATGAAATAAAACTGTTCAGGGCATAGGGGAGAAAATACAGAGTTTCTTTTACAAACTGTGTTTTGGGGGATGGGAAGGATATTTGCTTAGATGGGTCTACATGTCATAAGACTAATTCCAGGACAGAGGGACAGTTCAAGACTGTCTCTGTGACATGTGGCTACATTCAACAAACTGTTCTTCACTTAGTAACTATTTTTATCACCCCCTTATACTCAGTATCATACTTGGAACATAATATATGCTCAACAAAGAACAATATGGTACAATCCTTGTCTCATAGAGTGGGATGAACCAAGGCAGATGACACATTTTCCTGTCCCTGTCCATACCCCAGCCACCTGGCCTTCCTGTTAGGCTCACCCATGCCCAGCAGGCTCAGAGCCCATACGCTCTGCACTGCCGTTCCATCTGTCTGGGAGGCTCTTCCCGCAGAAAGACACACTGCTCTCACCTTTATTCCCATAATGAGTTTGCTCAAATATGAATCCACCTGGGAGATTTTTTCCTTGACAGCACACCTCCCCTAAACACTTTATTCTCCTTACTCCCCTTTCCTCCTATGTTTATGTTTATGTCTTAGATCAAAGCATCGTGCATTTGCTCATAACCTGTCTTCCTTATTGGAAGGTGAATTCAGGGCCTCCTTTGCAGCACCCCCGCACCATCCCTGATTCATGCCTAGAAGAGCACCTGATAGGGCTTAAGGATCCCACGATATTTGTTGAAGGAATGAATAATGGGTCTGGAGTGAACCAGAGCTGCTTTTACATCCTAACTCTGAGACAGCAGAAAAAAACAATAAGTCTCCGTATTTTTCCTCATTATTAAAAATGAGGAAAATAACAAGAGCTACCTCCATGGCTCCTTGTACGTAGAGCTGAAAAGTACCCAGCCCGGCAGCACGGGGCCACTGATGGGAATATACGGGGCAAGTCTAGCATCACTGGGCTTCAGGATGTGGAGGATCAAGGAAGAGAATGTGTCAATGCCAAGGTCTGTATGATGATACTTTTCTAAAAAGTGGGCATCACAAAACATTAGGCATTTTCCAAACACTTGGAAATCAGCGCATGCACGCACACACACACACACACTATATGAACTGCTGTTACTATGTCCTAAGGAGCCCCCAAATCCCAGATCTTTGTCCTGGGAGTGACAAGGTTGCTGTGCCCCTCTGCTCTCCTATCCTCAGGACAGGAGGCAGGGGCACAGACTCCTCACAGGGGGGTGGGCGCTTGGAGGCAGAGGAAGTGGCACATAATGGCTACAAAGAACCCAGTTTGAAAGCTGTCCAGCTGAGACTGTTGTTACACTGTCACTATCACGGTTCTTAGAGCTGTGTCGGGAGGCCCGTGTTATCTTATTTCATGCTTTTCGGGTTGGTATTCAGGCCTATCTTTAGGCGACGAAAGCAGAGAAGCCAAGTGGGTATCACGAGTAGTTCGAAATCAAGAGGCTTTCGCTCTGTGACACAGGGTCAGAATGACAGGACTAGAGAGAAAGGCAGAGAGCTCCCTCGGGCTGCATCACCTGGATTTAGGGACAGAAGACAGGTGAGAGAACGTGTTTGTTCTGAGTGTCAGGAAGCGGTGGGGATCTATCAGCATCTGAATCTGACCCCAATGAATCTTCTCATCCCCTCCAAATGCCGTCCTAGAAGCTATTAATAAACTGGCAGAAAGAGAAGGAAAATGGAGACTATGAAATAAATGTGGGCTCCGAACTTTGGCTGGAGTGGGGGTGGCGAGTTCACGATTTTTAGATTTGTATATAAATGCTGAAGTATTAGCCTCCTCTAAACTGTTAAAGGGTATCTTTTTGAAGCTCACTGTGAGAGAAATAAAAATAGCCAAGAAAAATAAGAATCCTCAACCTTACTCCTAATAAAATAAATATAGATTAAAGTGGAAGGGAAATGCTTTCCTTTTTTTTTCCTTCATCAAATGGGTTATATTTAAAAAAAAAAAAAAAACCTTTTGATAATGTCCTGGATTGCAGAGGGCTTGCAAGCATAGGCATCTTCACAGGAAGAGACTGTGTCCTGCTGCAATGATTTCAGAAGGCAGAGTGACAATGTCTACAGAAATCTAATTGTGCACATACTCGGTGACCCAAGGATCTCTCTTCATTAATTTCTCTGTCAACACTGTTAGGTGCCTATGGGAGCCAAATATATAATATGTGTTTATGTGTATGTATCAGCATTGGTTGAAATAGCCAAACCATGGCTCGGCGTCTGTGGCTCAATCGGCTAAGGCGCCAGCCACGTACACCTAAGGTGGCGGGTTCGAATCCCCAGCCTGGGCCCGCCAAACAACAATGATGGCTACAACCAAAAAATGGCTAGGTGTTGTGGCGGGCGCCTATGGTCCCAGCTACTTGGGAGGCAGAGGCAGGAGACTTGCTTGAGCCCAGGAGTTGGAGGTTGCTGTGAGCTGTGATGCCATGGCACTCTACCCAGGGGGATAGCTTGAGGCTCCATCTCAAAAAAAAAAAAAAAAAAAGAAATAGCCAAACCTGTACATATTTAGCAAGTAGATTGCGATTATTAACTTGCAGTTGACTACATAATAAAGTTCTATGTCATGATTAGCCTTAAAGTTGCTACACGTATGTGGACTGACATGGAGTAATTTTTAACTTGCTATGGTATGCACCAACATTAAATCTGGCCCAATGTTTTGACAATGCGAACTTTTGTGAGTGTATGTTTGCATGTATGAATACATATTCATCTGTGTAAGCTTAAACAAGTTAGGGAGAAATGCAGCTATACACACATAATACTACCTCTTAGGAATGGAAATAAAAGTTAAGAAGGAGAATTTATGTTTCAACCGACATGCTTCAGTACTGCTTACCATTTTTATTGTCGCTGTTGCTATTTTTGTTGGTAAATGTGTAAAAGCATTCTATATTCATAGTAAAAACACCCAAATATCTTGCAGCTCAGCTACCGAAGATGCTGGGAACTGCAGTCTCCATCACCTCCCCACAGCACCCTGTCCAGATGTTGATACACATCAGTCTAAGGTGCAAAATACACCGTAAGCCTAGAGAATAATAAGTGGAAATGAGATTTCCAGTTCTCACGCAAGACCAGAATCAGTGGGGTGAATAGTTCTAGCAAACGGTGAGTTTCTGTTCTTTTATTTCTGCTGGTAAAAATACATGCTGGTTTGAGGTCCATTTCACAAAGAATTTTGGGACAGTCATTTTCACAGTTGGCTAAAGGCCAAGGTTTATTTTTCCCCAGTGAAAGTGACTAATCCTTGGGAAAGTTGCTACAAGGTTACTTACTCATGCAAATAGACAGTAATCGTCCCCTGTCCCTCTTAACATGGATCAAGACCAGCGCACAAATGCTCAGGTTATTAGCTGGGCATTTCACTTCATAAGTAAAAGGGTGAAGCAAAGATGGGCTAAGTTGGGACTGTAGGTTCCCTTACAAGCGTGTTCTCCCAGATAAGCAAAATATAGAACTATATATGCCTATGTGAAGAACTGCTGAATAAAAATTATGTTATTTTCCTCCAAAATCATATATGCATAAAACACAACACTCCAGGGAGTTGGTACACTCTCTGGTATACTAACTGGTGCTCCCTGGTTAACTCTCTTAGGACTCCACAGACCTTACGGTTAAAGACCTTTTAAGTGGCTATGTCCATCCATACAATGACACACACGTTTATTAATTCAAAATGTCTTCAACGTTTTGGGCTCTGAGCTACATTTTAGATGTCGAAGTGAGATGAAATAAGATACAGCTTTTCACAAAGCTTCCAATCCAACATCTTGGTCAACACATTTTCTCTCTAATTACATGCATTCCACCCACATAGACCCAGATACACCTATGTTAGCAAAATCAATAGAATGGAGGTTTGAGTTCTCCTGTTTTAATGTATAGCTGCCTACAACATGCACACCCACTCCCTCACACAGAGGTTTTTTAAACAATACAGTCTTTGTTTCCCAGATAAAGCCTTGTCAATTTGTCCTCAGCTGAATGCAGGGGCCAACAACAAATGCCACATCCAATAAACATGTTCAAATTTTTCCAGTAATACATCCTGTGATTGATTTTAATTGAGTTTGCTCTTTTCAGCTCGGCTCTCAGGGCAGAAAGTAATACAAGAAAGAATAACATCCTTGTTTCAGATGTAAACTACAAGATATCCATGTAGCATAGCAGAGCACAGTTGCAAGAAGGGTTGGTGGCAGTCACAGACCCTCCCAGAAAGCCTCCCAGAGCAGGTAAGATAAAACAATAGTTTATAAAAAGAAGCACACATCCTTTTGCACTCTTGTCTTATTTTATTTTTTTGAGATGGAATCTCATTCTGTTGCCCTGGGTAGAGGGGCTGTGGCATCATAGTTCACAGCAACTTCAAACTCTTGCGCTTGAACAATCCTCTTGCCTCAGCCTCTCAAGTAGCTGGGACGACAGGTGCCCACCACAACACCTGGCCAGTTTTTCTGTTTCTAGTAGAGATGGGAGTCTCACTTTGCTCATGTTGGTCTCAAACTCCTGATTGACTTCAACAGATCTACCTGCCTCAGCCTCCCAGAGTGCTACAGGTATGAGATCTTTTTGAGGCAAGGGTTCAGAATCTTTGTGCCACAGACCCCATAAGCAATCTGAGGAAGGCTGTAGACCCATTTTCTCAGAATGTTTTTTCTTTTTCCATTTTTGGCTGTGGCTGGGTTTGAACCCACCACCTCTAGCGTATGGGACTGGCGCCCTACACTTTTGAGCCACAGGCGCCGCCCTCTCAGAATGTTTTTAATGCATACAATAAACTACCAAGAATTAGCAAAAACCTAATTCAATCAAATTTAAATAAAGTTATCAAAATGTTAAAAAAACTAATTTATAATAACCCAATATGTACTTTCAAAATTAATGTATTATATGACAAGATATAATAGTAGGTCTGATTAACTACTATAACTTTGAAGAAAAAATGATTCTTATATCTTAATCACAACTGTGACTGTTATATCTTAAAACTATAACGTCTGTGATTTCACTGTGACAAAGTCACTTATGTTGCTAATACTACTATAGTTTATTTCAACACTTACACTTGACTATAATTATATAAGTATGATTATATAAGTGACTAGATTAGCACAAATAAAGATGTAATTTTTTTCCTTAACTGAATAGAAAAGCTTTCCATAGCTTTTGCTCTTTGAAAGAGAAATTAATTATAAAAATACAATCTAGGAACAAGTCAAATGCCACCAAGAATGAACTTGGACTAACAGACCCAGATAATATGCAAACCACCCCCACAGGAGGAGACAAATTAGCAAGCGAAGGATTTCTCTCGTCAAGTGTCTCAGGGCCTTGGCTACAGAATCTGTGAACACATTAAAATCTGAAAACAATTGTCTTGTTCAAAGTAAAAAGGAAAATTATATTATTTTGGACTATACCCTATAAGATCTACAACCTACAATTTAAACAACGAGTTGCATGTAAGTCAATTTGTATAAGGGAGGGAAATAAAAACAAGGGAGGATCTCAGTCTGGAAAAGAGAAAGCGATAACCTCTAGGTATGAAGTTGGAGCAGCTACCGGGCTGGAGCCTGATTTTGATAACTATCTCTCCCATCTTCATCCCGCCAGCCATATGTTCTTTGCTCACACCTTGCTGCTCTGACCTCGCTGTGCTATTTCCTTCCCTCCTCCTCCTCTGTTTCTTTTACCTGGAGCCATGGTTACTGACTGCCTTGGACAAAGAAGGAGAGGGAGAGATTATGATACTGAGACAATCTCATTTTTTTTTACACTGAGATAGGTTAGACGTTAGGCCTACATCCTTTATTTCAATTGGTAGGTATTATTTTTCCTCTGTTTTGTTTTGACAGGGATAACTTTTCAAATTAAATCCCTTTATTGAATTTTTACCCTTGGATAGTTTCTGAAGATGCTGTCTTTGCAAAAAAAAAAAGTAAAATAAAATAAATAAAATTAGAACTGATGTATTTCATACCTTTTGAAAGCTAAGCCTGAGATGACAGTTTGGCATTATCGACTGCAGTGCCTTCAGGGAGCAGAGGATGACGCTGGGTGTGAGGAAATGTGCAGACCAGGTGATGGCCTCCTGGTTGTCTTTAGGATACAGGGTTATGTGAATTAGATGCTACGAGCCAGAAAGTGGCAGAATCCCCAAAAGCTTGAGAAGGGAAGCAATCTGGGATGCTACCAATTCTACACAGAGCTTTCTAAACAAGGGATATAGTTATAAGGAACAGACCCTAAAGCTCTTTCACTCATTTTCTGTTGTGGAACTTTTCTACTCAAAGCATATTCCACAAATCAGCAGCTCTGGGACCATCTGGGAGCTTGTTAGGAATGCAGAATCTCGGGCTCCTACTGAATCAGAATCCATATTTTAACAAGATCCCTAAGGTGGGTAGCATACATGTTGGAGTCCGAGAGGCAATGCTCTGAAGTTTCTAGGCAACACTGTGAAGTGAGACAGCTAACCAGTAACCCTGACAACTGGTCAACTGGGTACTTGTTCATTCAACACACAGTTACAATGATCTCTCTACATGTGGACACCGTGGCATGGACTGGAGTTGCATGTCCTACAGACAGTATTTTAGAGATGGTGTCTGGCTATGTTGCTCAGGCTGGAGGTCAGTGGCTATTCACAGGGGCAATCATAGTTGACTACAGCCTCAAACTTTTGAGCTCAAGTGATTGTTCTGCCTCAGTCTCCCGAGAGCTGAGACTAGAAGTGTGTGCTACTGTGCCCTGCTCTGCAGATACAATATTAAACAAAGAGATATATGGTCTCTGCTCTGACAGAATTTACAGAGTGATGGGGCAGAAATCTTGTGATCAAATAATCACATAAACAGAATGTATAATTGCAAACTGAGATGAACACAATAAAGAAAAAAATACATAGTTGGATAAAAGCAAAACAAATAAGAGACTGGGAATTCGAAGAAGGCATTCCTAATAAAAACAGGTGATTAGATTCAAGTCTGCACCACGCCTGGTGATTAATTAGACTCCGTTTGTCAGGGTAGGGAGAAGAAAAGAGGATACTCCAGGCAGAGGAAAGAACAGGCATCAGCACCTCCTGGCAAGAGGTAGAACAATCCCAGTTTGATGGAAGTGTTTCGGATTGTGTGTGAAAACCCCACACTGTACCCCAGAAGTGCATTAATGTTAAATAAATAAATAAAGAGGTAGAACAATCCCAAATGGCTACAGGCAAGAAGAAAGGGGAGGATAAAGTGGGTGAGATCAGGCTGAGGAAATGAGCAGGCTCCAGGCTGTGCTAAAGCCACAAGGCAAAGGGGAGAACTCGGCTGGTTATTATCGAGCAATAGGAAGAAAACAAAACATCGAGCAGCTGACGTGCTTACTATCGCCCTAAGAAAAGATCTCACTCTCTGTTGTGTAGTAAGAACTAGACCTCAGAATCCAAGATCACATCATCTGTTCCACAGAAATGGAGGTGTCACCCACCACCAGGGACAGCCCGTGGAGGAGGTGGGGGCAGCTCCAACCTGCTGGGCTCACCCTGTGTCTGCACTGAGCCTGGAGGATTCCACATGGCAGCATTGCCTGTGTTTACCGAGCAGGAAGGTCAGCACCAACGCCCCATCTGCGTTCCTACAGACTCTGTCAAAAAATATACTTATTCTCTCAAACTGGGAAGCAAAACTACTAGAGATGACAAAAGTCACGGTGTGTGCACTGCAATGGGGGACGTGAGGCTTCTGGGGAGTCTGGGTTGCAACACTGACCTTCTTCTTTGGCTCTAAGCTGATGAAATGCAGGTGTTTTCTGCTTCTATGTTCAGAAGAGCTGACAGGTCGACAGTCACAAATGGCAGTGATTAGGATGCTTTCAATTTTTGAGGGATTAATTTTGAAACAAGGAGTGCCTTGGAAATCAGATTATCACTCTTGCTCAGCACGGGGTGCAACAGCCTCGTTGCTCTGTGGCAATTGTGAACCCTCCATTCTCTTCTCCTTTGCACTGAGACCTCTTTCTTCCCTCTTGTCTTGTCTCCCGTGATCCCATTTTTTCTGGACACTTTCCCTGTGCTTTGTTTTCTTTTATCTCCCTGCCCTGTAGTGCTCTATCTTAAACCTAGTGCTACCTTCTCAATCACTTAACCCTTAACCCTCAGGATCATAGAAGAGGAGGAAAAACTGCACTGTCCTCGTGCAAACATTTGACAGGTCAGGCACTGTGTGTGGCATTTTATTAAACACGTGCACTAACGTTTAATAAAATGTTTAATCAAGTGTTTCTCTAGTTCTCACCTGGACAGGCTTTGTGAAATAAAAATATATGTACCAGTGCCCTCCACTTATTTACCATAATACCTTAGATATATTATTACTTTAACTTTCTATGCCTTGGTTCCTCCTCTGTCAAACAGGAATAGCAACCCACAAAACAGTCATGAGGATTAATTGTGATAGAGGACGTGAGGTGCTTAGCATAACTCTTAGTGCAGGGGAATTCCTCAATCAGTGTTAGTCACTACAGGAATCATCGTAATTAATTACTTTACAGATAAGAAAACTCGGGCTTAAAGAGTTTAAGTAGCTTGTTCAAGATAACACAACTAGGGAGTGGACTTTTGAGATATTTAGACACGGATTTGAATTCTGGATCTTCAACTTACGTTCCTTGATAGCATAGACCTAAAGCCACAATCTCCACGATCTTCACTGTGGCAGCCCTAATCACAGTTAGTAAGAACTAGCAAAGGGCGAGCTAGTCACGCAACCGGCTTCCACCTGCTGCTTCTGATGGGGGCCCACAGAATGATTGCCTCTTCTCCTACTCTAAGTGTCTTATCCAAGCACGATAATAAGGGGCTGCCTAGATAACAGCTGACAACATAAGGAGACTGAAAAAAAATCAAAACAAAATAGCAGCAACAACAAAACCCTTTAGGAGTCAGGAATTTGGGAATTTTCTCTTTACCCCGAAAAACACCTCGATTGAATAAAGGGCTGCGCTGGTGTCACCATTATCCAAATACACATATTTGTGGATAACATATATTTTATAAATATATTTGCAAGTATACATTTACAAAACTTAAGATTATTTTGCATTACTGAAGATAGGGAAAGATCTCATGCCCAAACAACCTGGATTATTACCATGGTGTCATTATGCCTATCTACCTGCCCTTAGCTCTTTCTAGCAAAAGCAGAAGACACCTGAATTTTACCAACTATTAGCTTCCAAAAGCTGCAGGTGACCCCTGTAACCCAGGCTCCCCAGAAAGCAGCAGGTAGCCCCTGCAACCCAGTCCCCCCAGAAACCACACACATCCATTTCTGTGCACACACCATGAGATCATTACACAGAATTTGTTGGTGACAGATTGATAGAAACTGATGCTATTAGGAACATTGGGACAAACTTGATTTACTTACGACCATCCACAGTCCTGGCCTCGAGATGCACGAGGTCTGGTTCCTTGTTCGACCCCATCACAGACCTGAGAAATGGAGAAACATGAAAAGAAACAGCCACATTAATGACTGCACATGTGCCTTAGAGGAACTCGGCAGAGCCCACCGACTTAATACACAGGCTTCTAAAAACACCATCCTTGGAATATATCTGTTCTATTTATTTATATAGCCTAACAGTAAAATTTCCACATCAAATAGAAAGGATAATGAAAACTTTATTTGGTGAAGGCCAGGCTGAACTCTGGTGAGGATGCTGCCTGTTATTAGCTCAGTTTTGCAAACAGGTTCCACACAAGGTGTGTGTGTGCCCTCCCTGCAGCCCCACCAGTGGTGTGCTGAGCTTTCAAAACTTATCAGGTGGATGCCAGGCACGCTGCTTTGGCTGGGTGACTTAAACAGTAATTTACATAGCAAAGTGATCTAATTAATTTCTTCTTTTGAAATTTGCAGGTCAACCTAATACAGCCATATGAACTATGAACAGAGCACATGACTTCACTGACACAGTGTCAGCCACAGGGTGACCATTCTGGTATCACTGAACCATGTGAGGGGGGGATGCAGATACACCTCGCTTTCTGACGTGTGCCTGAAACCCATATGTGCCAGTAAAACAAAAAAGCCCATTGAAAATGCCTTGGAGGCACATATTACTTGTGTAATCTTGCAGTGAGCCATATTAAATAGAAAATAATTATTATTCTGTTACATAAATGAAATGGGCAATCACACTTTATCTCTAGGATTTTTATACAGCAAGATTAATTAAACTTGGGACCATCTGTACTTTTTTTTTCTTAAATCAGGATTTGCATAACTTTAATTTGTTCCATATCTGTGGTTGAAAATAGTTGAATGCCTCCAGACTGGTCCTGCTGTCTTCCACCAGCCCCTCAGCCCAGCCATCTAATCCATCCTAGAAAATGCAGATGTTACTAATGCTCATCCCTTTGGCCGAGTGTAGTACCCGAGACACTACACAGATAAACGCCATCTCAGGTTTCCTCCCTCATCTCCTGCCACACTGCAAGAGTTTGCCATTCCCTGGAAGCTTCTGTCTTCAGCTTAAACTGATGAGCTTTACTTTACATACATCCACATGGATGCTTATATACAATTCACATACATAAGGGCATATAATGGACAGTCAAATGTGAAATGGAAGAAGGAAAGGAGAAAGGGAGGGAGAGAAGGAGGGAAAGAAACAAAGAAGGAAAAAGGGAGAGAAGGAGGGTAGGAAGGTCTGTGGGTTCCTTGAAATAAGGAAGTCAATCATTGTCCCAGGGGCATTCCCCAAACTCTTCTTATTTGAACTTATTCATCGAACTTAAAGAGTCTGAGGCCTCTCTAGCTTAGTCACTCTTCATCTTAGGAACTTTCCCTAAGGCCCTCTTGTTATTGTCGGTAAGTTTTCTCTGATTGACAGCTGGCCGGAAATTCAGAGTCTACTCTTGAAACACGAAATCCTGCATTCTCCACCCAGGAAGCAGAGATTCTCTTATAAAGCTTTCACCGTTTCCCTTGGCTAGACCTGCCATGTGCATTTGGACATTTCACATCATTGGGACCTACTGGGTTGGAGACGGAAAGTGACTCTTGCATCATCAGTTGACTTAAGTACCATAGTGTCCACTGGGCTTGGGGGTGGCATTCCATCTTTCCACACTGAAGCACTGATTGAAGCTACAGGTGACCTCTTATGACAAGGCCACAAGTCAGGAGAATTAAAAATGAAAAGGAGCTGTCTGACAAGCCTCAAAGTGGAAAGGCCCACGGTTAACGGTTTTGTCAAAATATTAATGGTAGTCACGTGTCATTCGCCTGCCCACTTTGCCTAACGTGCTAAGTGTCTTCCTTGAAAGAAAGGTTTGCCACCTTTTATGTAAAGGAGAGAGCAAAGATTCCAGAAACGCAATTTTAAAACTAGCATGCAAACCTTTCTGTGTAACTTACAGTTAGTGTTAATGGGTGACAAAATGACTACCTGTGTCCGGTGCCCCCTCCATGGGCTCAGGTCCCCAAAACAGTGAAAGCAGTAGTTTCTTAAAACACGATATTATCTCTAAGGGTAAGAGCTGTTGTTTCAAGGGACATTTTCCCCCCCTTATCAACTAACAAAAAAGAGACAAGACTAAGATAGAGCCCTTTTTTTTTTTTTTTCCAGAATTAAAAGTGGTGAACTAATCTCCTTACCCTAAGTATTTTACTATCTATAGTAGCGGTTCTCAACCTGTGAGTCGTGACCCACAGAAACTGTATTAAAGGTCCAAAGCATTAGGAAGATTGAGAACCACTGATCCATAGTAAAACAACAACAACAATGAAATAAAACCTTGTATATTAAAGTAAAACCACAGTGTTTCATGTAATTTTTATTTACTGATGTGCTTACCCCAAGACCTAGTGGTCAAAGGAGTACTTCTAGCAGTCACAGGTGATAAATAATTATTGCTGCTTTCACTTTATGGCCCTGGTGAGTTCTTAATTGTGAAGACAGTCAATGTTGAATGTCGGCAGGGTTTGATTTTAGTGGCCCTGTCTTTGACCAGACCCCTTGGAGAAGCACATCACTGCAGGTGACCCAAATGGTATTATTACTGTAGACCAAATATATCTCTACGTTTTAGCCAGAGCTGCAGAGTTAGGTAGTTTTTTGTGTATTTTAGGATGAATATCATGTTTCTTCTTCAACATCATAATCATCACATAAAAACAATATAAACATAGAATTTAATCCAAATTAAATTGTCATAACTGTAGACGGACTCTGTAGAGTGAGATCTCAGGATTGGCTTCAAGCATGGAAATCCAATGGTCCTGTTTACAGTATAGTTACAGATGTTAGTAAGTTTAAATTCTAGTATTAAGGACAAAGCGCTGGACCCCATCGCTTTATGCTTCTAGATCATCCTATAGACACCAATATACCAGTTCATCATGATTTACTAGGTCTCTGCATAAATGACTCTCTTACCACACCGGCTCCTGAAACACAGGCACTCTGTTTTTTTTTTACCAAGGCATAGAAAAGGAAGTTTCCTGAATTCTCTGTGCTTGCTAAAGCATAAAGAAGTGAATTTTCTGAATAAACATATAGACAACATATTTATACTGGTCAATATTTACTATTATATCTGATATTACTATGTTCATCAACTCTGGGATCAGAAAGAATTTCTCTATAAATATGAGATGAAAATTTTGGTCCAGGATCCTTTAATTATAGAAAATGGCAACAGGAAGCTGTACCTTGTCAACCTCTATATCACTTTTATGTCAAACCAAGAAAGTTAATTTCCTTTATGAATTAAGTTTTGTAGAAAAGAATTCTTTATGCCTGTGCACATGCTGGTGTGTGCCTGGCGTTTCCTCTCACCTTTCTTCTGCCTTTATAATTTTTATCCCCATGGCTGAACTGCAGATGGTTGAAGTTGAAAATAGGCTTCTCAGTGGGGGGGGCCACTTAAGCTAAGTTGGTTATCCTTTCTGAGATTTCCAGAAGGATGAACATGGGCCATGTTTTAATGGGTGACTCATTTGTCAATCTCTCTTATTGACAAACTCAATCATTTTGTGTATTTGTGCCAAGTACCTGCATGTCACATATAGATACTCAAAAATGTTTATGGAATTGTTTTGGAGGAAGGACAAGTGCACAGACCAGATGCCTACAGCATTTATCGACTGACCTGTATATGTGGCATTTGGTAAATTGCTTAATATATTTATGCTTTCATTTTTTAAATCTATGAATGAGGCTACAGTAATTTTCCTAGGATATACATCTTAAAGATTCTTAGCACATAGCAAGTGTTCAGAAAATGAGGTTAATTTCTTTCTTCTCTTCCTTTTTTTAAATTATTTTTTATTAAATCATAACTTTTACATTGATGCATTTATGAGGTTCAGGGTCTTTCTTCTCTTCCTTCCCCTTATTCTTTCAGGAGATGGAAAGGAAATATTATTATGTACCTAAGAAATTAAAATTAATGTTCATGTTGAAAACTTCTTGGGGAATCTTGGATGCCTGAACAAAAGAATTAATTTATCAAAATTACGTATCACCATCAATGAACAGATAAAAAATAAAGAGTCAATGGCCCAAAGATCAACTATATGAATAAATTTCACTTATATAC
The DNA here is from genome assembly GCA_963574575.1 of Galagoides demidoff. Taxonomy (NCBI): domain Eukaryota; kingdom Metazoa; phylum Chordata; class Mammalia; order Primates; family Galagidae; genus Galagoides; species Galagoides demidoff. The sequence continues at coordinate 57,859 of CAUYQV010161005.1, forward strand.
CTATTCATTTATTCATTCAGTCAAACATCCCAAGCCCCTAACATACAATAAGAAACAAGGGCTATAGATTTCTTGCCTTAAGAGCTTTAGAACTACAGAAGAGAGAGTAACCCAATAAAACAAGGGTTCTAATATTCAAGGTGCTATTGGAAGATACTGGAAGAATGACCTTTCACCTGTAGACAGAGACCTGGGAGTGAAGAAAGTTCCAGAATGCTCTTAGAGTACAGGAGTTGAATCTTCAACAATACACAGCCAATGATCCATGGACCAAAGAGGTGGACAAACATTCTGTTTAGAGATAAATACTAGGAACTAAGGCCCTTACTCAAAGAGAAAGAGATACCTACAGGCATATGTAGTAAGTCAACAGGCTGAAGCCAGTGTTTTCAAAGTAGAGAAGTAACCCCCCCCCCAAAAAAAAAATGTCAGCAGAGGTCCAATCATACAGCACTTTTTTGCATAGTACTAAGTTCTCGTATTTGACCCAAAAAGCCATGGAATGGCACTAAAGAAAATTAAACATGTAAATTTATAAGCAGCCAAAAAGAAGAACATCAGTTCCATTATGTGTGGGCTCCTTATTTAGTCCGAGTCCACTGGCTGTGAGGGATCAGATTTGTTGGTGGAAATGGGACAAACAGCGCCTACATCTATGCCTCCAGTTTCATAAACGGGTCTTCACATTTAGGAGCTATTTTGGAATAAAACTTAAGGATGACCAGGACAAGAATATGAATAAAAATAAACCATGCCATGATGAAGTCTACAGTGAACATCAGCCAGAGGGGGCCAAATGCAGCCTTTGTAGAGATTTGCAACAGAGAAACTCAGAAATGTCACCAGTTTATCATCTGACTGGCATTTTATCTGAGTTTATACCAGCTTAATATAGTGCTCCATAAATTCTGCAAACCCACAGAAAGTCCTGATGTAGAGAATGACAGAGCAAGTATTAAAAAATAAACACCATGAAACGGTAGCCCCTATTCGGATTTAGAAGTGCGGGTAAGGGTATAGGGAGGCCTGTGGAGAGATCTGCACAGGACAAGGGACAGGGATCCCTGCCTTCCTCTTCTGGGTTTTAGATGGAGCACTCCTGTTTCACGGGGCCCTCTCCATGAGCAATGCCCATCGAAGCAAGTAGTCCTGTTCTGTGATCCAGAGAAGCAGCAAAGTGCCCGGCAGGTATTTGCAGCAGGATACCTCAAGTTTCTCTTCTACGGCTCAAGACTTCCCTTTCACTTGCCTCCATAATTAGGCTTTCAGAGAAACACCACGAAGAGAACCCTGGCTAAAGCCATAACTTTTATTTTTGTAAACAGCATCTTAGCCTGAGGTCTTATCCACTGCACAACCAGGGCAAATGTCTGGATACTATAAAACAGTCTAACGGTACCATTTTAACCTCTCCCTTGAGCCTAAGAAACATATTAGTTTTTTCCCATCTCTTTTCTTCTGGCCTCTGCACTGTCATTCTGAATTCCTAGAATCAAAGGTACCTACTACAAATAATAAATGAATAGATGAATAAATAAACAGAAAAAATATAAACATTCTCAGTCTCTTGAAAGCATAGGGCCTTCCGAAAAGCGGCACAGCCAGTGACCCCATGCCAACCAAATTCTACATTTTGTCTTCTTTTCAAGGCAGAAATCAGCTGCTTACTTCCTTGCTGTCTGCAATACCGTGTGTGTGCATGTGTGTGTGCATGTGTGTTTGTACCTGTGTGGGGGGGAGCAAAGGGAGAAATGGAAGTCTGACTCAATGAAGCCATAAAGAAATCTCGGGAGGGGAGGAAAGGGGAGGATAGCTATTACACAAAGGGCTTGATGGAAAAAAGCTGAAAGTTCAAACAACAATGTTTAGAGACAAGCACTGTGCCTCTGGAGACACAGCCACGGCAGCCCCAACCAACCTTTCTGTTGCAGCTCTGCTCTTTCCTTCCTCACTTTCCTTTTTTTTCTTCTTAATTTAATGAGTTTGCTTTTTCCACTATTGTTTGCATTTTTAATTTTTTCTCATGTCCCTACTTGGATGCTCCTGTCTGTCTTTGTCTCTGTGGTTCTTAAATAAGCACTTGGGGATCTAGATAGACAACAAGGGGCCGGGGCCAGGTCACAGCACCGAATCCCCAAAGATGGTAGTGCCACTGAGCTATGTTGGGATATATTTAAAATGATCAAAGAGGTCAAGATCAAGGTAAAGGGAGAGCTTATAATAGTTTTTAATAAGGTTTCTTTTTATCTTTTTAAACTTCAGGGATAGATAGCATACTCTACGTATTTTTAGCAACTTGCTAATTTTACTCAATAATATATCTTGGAGATAAGTCCATGCCAGAACATGAAATTGGTGGAATAAATCTTTAACCAACATTCCAATCTATTAAATGAAAATTTCCAACTTGTTTCGGTATTGTCTATTGATGAATCCAAAACAAACAAATAATACATAAGCATAATAAAAAAACATTGGAAATGCACATGAATAATTCTTAACAGTAGTTACCTCTGGGAGAATTCGGAGATTGTGATAGTAAAAGGGGTCCTAATTCTTATCAGTAATTTCAAAAAATTTATAATGAAGATATACATATGTAATATTACATCTGTACTATTAATAAAAAGAAAATTTCCTTTCTTTCTTCTGGATAGATGTCTAGTAATGGGATTGTTGGATCAAATGAGAGGTCTAATTTGAGTACTTCAAGGATTCTCCATACTAATACAACAAAAGGTTTGCAGTCCCACAAGCATTGTAAAACTGTCTACTCTCCACAACCATGTCAGCATCTGCAGCTTTGAGACTTTGTGACGTGGGCTATTCTTGCTGGGCATAGGTGACAGCTCAGGGTGATTTTGATTTGCATCTCTCTGAGGATCAGGGACAGTGAGCATTTTTTCAAATGTTTGTTAGCCACTCAACTATCTTCACCAGAGAAGTTTCTGTTCATATCTTGCCCACAGGTAGATGGGACTGTTTATTCATTTTTTTGTTAATTTGAGTTCTCTGTAGAGTCTAGTGATCAACCCTTTGTCAGATACCTTACATGCAAATATCTTTTCCCATTCTGAGGGTTATCTTTTTGTTTAACTTGTATTTATTGCAGCTTAATTTATAATTGCCAAAATGTAGAAACAACCCGAATGCCCACCAACCCAAGAATGGGTTAATAAACTACGGTTTATGTATACCAAGGAAAACTATTCAGTCAGTAAAAATGATGGATACTTTACATCCTTTTTATTAACCCGGATTTAGATGGAACACATTCTTCTTAGTAAATCATCCCAAGAATGGAGAATCAAGAATCCAATGTAATCAATTATAAAATGAAGGCAGTAAATAATTTAATATAAGGTGGGGTTAGGAAAATGAGGGAGTGGGGAGAGGGGAGGAGGATGAAGGGTCTTGGTGTATGGTACAGCACTTGGTGGCAAGACACAATTATAAGAGGGACTTTAAGTCTGGAAAATAAAGTTTAAGGGGAACATAGTCATTGCCTGTAAATCACAAAGGGAGAGAGAGAGAGAAGAGCTGAGTGAAGTTTGTGTAGACAGGAGACCTAGAATTTCTTAAGTCTTAGAATACTTGCAATTCTGATACCATCTTAGTAAGCGTACTAGGATTGCTAAAACCCAAGTGAGTTTTGGTCAGTAAAATAATGCTAAGGTTCACCAGGAGGGGGTGTGTTCATGCTAATGTTGAATCAGAGTGACAGGAGGGAGGCTGGAGGCCCTGCTTGGGCTGGAGGAGACCCAGTAACAGAAGAAAGGGGAGCAGAGAACCTCTCAATTCTTTCCCTTCCATTTCAGTTAATGACAAGGAACTTCAGACAATAGGGCGGAGCAGATATAAAGTTTAAAGGAATTGAAACCTAAGCATTTTGCTGCTAGAGATAATCCGACCCATGGAAATTATATTCCATAAGAAAATTCCAGAAATGGTAATCTCAAATATTTTTATTTGAATATAAAGTAAGGGGAAAATAGGTGTACCCAATACCTGATGATTTTTTAGTTATGAGCTATGATAATGCAGTAGGATACTTATATACTAACTTCAGAAAATATATCCCCAATAGAAACTAAAATAGAAACAAAGAATAGACAGAAACGCTAACATTTTCTTCCCACATCTCAGTGAATCATCTTGTGTACCTCTGGGGTGCTGGGCAGGCAACTCAGCAGAGACCATCACTCTAAACTGAGGATTCCTGCACTGCCCTTAACATTAAGCACCAGGCACAGCAGACGCTGATCCTGAATTATTATTTTTTTAATGAATATGTTTTTAAATGTTTGTTGAAACCTACGATGTGCTAGGTGTAGTTTTAAGCATTAGGGGTTTAGCAGTTAATAAATGAGGAAGAGTCCTTATCCCTCATGAAGCTTACAGTTTCATAGGGAAAACAGGGAAATTAAACTTATCTCAGGTGGAGATAATAAAATTTCTTAAAAGCTAGGTGGGAAAAACATACAAACCACAAAAGGTTTAACTACAGAAGAATTTGCTACATGGTGCCAATTGATGGTTGGTGTCCATGTGTTAAGTGGGGGATTGATGTCACATGGGGCTGCCAGGCTGCGCTCCTGTCAGTGTTCTGCTCAGCAGCTGTCAACAGCTCAGATGAAAATACATGTTTTGTGCCTAGAAAATTCACACATGACACAAATTCAGCAAAAATAATGACAAGATAAGAGAAAGGCAGTACCAGCTCTGAAAGCAATTTACGTGCCTAAGGGAATACAGCTAATACCCGATATGTACTGGAACCCAAGCTTTTTAATTTCTCTAGGGCTCCACTACACCACTATAAAAAGGCTAATAATCATAATAGTACTTAACCATAAGATAGGTGAAAAGTAAAAAAAGTAGTAGTATGTGCATCTACAGCTTTTGTCGATGATATGAATCAAGAGATATTAAGAGATGGAAAGTCTGTCACAGCTGTGCTGCCCAACCTTTTTAATACCAGCGACAGGTTTCATGGAAGACAATTTTCCAAGACTGGAGGGTGGGAGGGTTGGGATGATTCAAGTGTATTATGTTCATTGTGCACTTTATTTCTATTGTTATTAGACTGTAACATGTGATGAAATACAACTCACCGTATTGCAGAAGTGGGAGCCCCGAGCTTGTTTTCCTGCAACCAGAGGATAATCACCCGTATTTGCAGTTGCTCCCGAGGGCTAGCATCACCACCAGCTCCACCCAAGATCATCAGGCATTAGCTTTTCATGAGGAGTATAATCTAGATCTCTAGCATGTCTTGTCCGCGCTAGGGTTCATGGTCCTATGAGAATCTATGGCCATCACTGTTGTGACAGGAGGCAAAGGTCAGGCAGTGATGTGAATGAGGGGGAGTGGCTATAAATACAGATGAAGTTCAGTCACTGGCCCACTGCTAATCTCCAGCTGTGCAACCTGGTTCCTAATAGGCCACATACTGGTCTAGAGACTGGGAATTGGGAATCTCTAGTTAACTAGAGATTAACTAGCTCAAATCTCTCATGTTACTAAGAAATTCCAGACACCAAATACCTCAGCCAAGTCACACCTTGAGAGAAATGTCAAGGTTGGAATTCCTAACCCAAGTCCTTAGCTTATTCCAATGATCCTTTTCATGAAAAAAAAAATCCCTTTTGTTTTTACCCATTAGAATATGAGGCAAGACAATGATAACTAAGAAGGTAGTGTGTATATCTTATACTCAAAAGATGAGGAGCAAGAATGGGAACACCACAGATGTTCTGATATCCTGCTAGGGTTACATACATGGGGAATTATGGTAACATGGGCCTAGACATACGTGAAGGGACACCATGTCCTAGAGATTAGAACCAGGAAGGATATTAATTTCTTCAGTTGGGGTGCTCACATACCAGGGTTTTTAAGTGTGAAGGTGGCTCCTCTGTAGTCATGGGAAAAATGACTCATAAATTCTAACCCTTTCCAGAAACACAGCGTCAGTTTGGATGGCCAGATGCTGGGGCCTTAGAAGGCTAGTTCCATCCTTCATCCTTGGACCTCCTCAGACTTCCTCAGCCTGTTATAACACTAAAAGGTTCTCTTGCTTTATTGCTGGGTATTAATACTTCTGGGGAAAAACCCTAAGAGGCAATAGCCCACAAGCACCTCCACTGAAAAGGAGAAGCCTAGTGGGAAGTAAGGATTGAAGCGTGTTAGGGGAGGAGGAAGTCAGTTTCCTCCTCACAGGGACAACTCCTGGGAGCTCAAATGGCAGCCCTCTCTTTAGTCCAGATTGAGCGTCCTTTATCCCAAATGCTTATGTCAAGAAGTGTTTCTGATGTGGGATTTTTGTAAGTTTGGGAATATTTGCCTACATATAATCAGTTATCTTAGGAATGGAATCCAAGTACAAACACAAAATTCATTCATGCCTCATTCACATCTCATACACATAGCTTGGCGATCATTTAATACAATATTTTTAATAGTTTTGTGCATGATACAAATTTTTGACTGGGTTTTGACTGCAACCCATCACATGAGGTTGGTTGTAGAATTTCACACTTGTGGCATCATATTAGCCCTCAACAAGTTTTGGCTTTTGGAGAACTGCAGATTTTGGATTTTTGAATTAGGGATACACAATCTGTATTTCATTTATTTATAGGAAATTTCTGGAATTCTAAATACATGCTGTGAAAGGATTTGTAATTAGGCAAATATAGGGATGCTATTTTGTGAAAATAGCATCAAGGGATGGTCTTTTCCTTGACTGAGCAAGTAAACAATGGTATGGAACTCACAGTAACTCTTGACCAAGGAAGCCAGTGTAATGGTGGAAAATGAAGACTCCATCTTTTAAATTATTTTTGTTTGTTTATTTTTTATCAGTAATCCACCATGGATGTGAATTCCTATAGTTGGATTTGCAAACATCTCAGTGTGACAGAAAGTAAGGAGAGGAGAGGATCTAAGTGAGACAGAGCATGGATACCGGAGGACAGGACAGTAAGAAGGGCAGGTGAAGGGCTGCAGACATAACGAGGATGGAAAAGGGGAGAGAGCGGGAGGAGGGGAGAAGAGCTCTCCTCGGCTATGGCCAGGCCACAGTGGTCACAGGGCCTTTCGCTATTTGTCTCCCACCAATCCAACCTCACCCCCATCCATGTGGAAATACGCTTGACTGCTTTTTTACATTATAAATGGTATAATCTATTTAAATGGAGTTTTGAAAAATCTGCTTATAAAAGAAATGTGTTTATTTAAAATATAATGTAAAGCATACCAAAGTATAAAAAGCAAAATTAAATGTGCACACAATCCCTCCATCTAGAAATAACCACTTTTAACACTGTGTTTGCATTAGTGCTTTTTTTGATGTTTGTGTAGGTGTATTTTTTAAAAAGCTTTTGAATCATATCATTAATATACCATAATATAGCACAGCACAGTATTAGAATGCACTGTTTTGTCAGCTATACAATACTGTATAATTTAACTAGCTTTCTGGCCACAGGGTATTGGTAGTATCTAGTGTTTTACTTTTAAAAATGATACTGCACTGTTTATCTATGTAGATAAAAATTTCGGTTTCTCTAATCTCTCTGGTTTTCAATAGGAAGAATTGTTAAAAGAGGGAATCAAGTAATTACCCCCCATCTGCAGGGAATATTTCTCAATACCCCCAATGGCTGCCTAAAACCTCAGATAGCACCGAGCCCTAGATGGACTGTTTTATACTGTTTTATTTTAAATATACTTGCCTATGATAAGGTTTAATTTATATATTTGGCACAGTAAGAGATTGAAAGCAATGCATAATAAAATAATTATATAAATATACTGTAATTAAAGTAATGTGAATGTGGTCTGTCTCTTTCTCTCTTTCTCTCTCTCTCTCCGTGTCCTATTGTACTGTATTCACCTATTTTCCAACCATATTTGACAGCAGGTAACTGAGATGATGGGTAACTAAAAACTGCAAAAAGTAAAACTTTGGATAAGGAGGGACTACTGTAATGGTTCATAAATAATGGGCATTTGTTTAAGACTCCTAGTATAAATTGTTCATCTGTTTTTCAAAAAGTTCATACAAATTACAGTCTGGGACCAGCATGTAAGAGTTCCCAAGGGGAAATGGACATTCTAAGATAACTATCATGTTTTCAAAACTTCTATATATTTTTTATTCAAGTTTTTGATTTATAAGAGTGTTTAAAATGTTTAGCATATTTACCCACTTCCTGTACTGCATTTTTCATATATTTTTTAATTGGTTAATTTGGAAGCTAACTTCTTTGATTTGGGAATTAAAATGACTGCTAAACAGCAGAGGTCAGCACCCTTCTTAGAGGTTTGTTTTGTTTGGGGGGAGTAGCCAGCCTTACTGTTTTCCTTGGCTAACACAGAGGAGAGATGAGGAAAGAAGAGTCTAGAGCAGTGGTTCTCAACCTGTGGGTTGTGACGCCTTGGGAGGTCAAACGACCCTTTCACAGGAGTTGCCTAAGACCATCCTGCATATCAGATATTTACACTACGATTCATAACAGTAGGAAAATTACAGTTATGAAGTAGTAACAAAAATAATTTTATGGTTGGGGGTCACCACAACATGAGGAACTATATGAAAGGGGTCGCGGCATTAGGAAGGTTGAGAACCACCGGTGTAGAGTGTGTGAGAATGTGTGGGTGGTGGTGGGGAGCAATGGTCACCTTTTGGTAAAGGTGTGCAAGTCACCCCAACTGAACAAAGAAGGGAGAGCTCAGGACTATTGATGTTGAAAAGCCCCCACCTCCATGGCCACCAAACGAATCAGTCACAGGGAAAGTGCATTTTCTTCTGAGGTCCCCATCCTAGTTCAAACCCTAAAGTGTTCCTTAAAATAAGTTTTATTAGACAGAAAAGTCATTTCCTGAATTTGCAGGTTGAAGATTTAATGGGGACCATTTGGACAACAGCTCAGGGCTAAGGTAAAGAGCTGAAGTGAGAAAAGAACATCAGAAAAAAATAAAACAATAAAACCGAACGCAGAATTGGGCTCATTCACCATCCTTTTTGATCTTTTCATTGACTGAGCAAGTAAACAATGGTATGATAAATAAAAAGTCAAAAAAGAGAATGTATTCCTTCCAGAATAATTCCAACCAATAATTATAGAAGAAATGATCAAAAATGGAGGAAATTTTCATTAGAACCTCTGTAACAGCTGCAGGTAAGCTCAGCTGATGAATACTGTAATCCAATTTGCATAGCCTCAAAGGATTTCTCCCAGAACATTTACCTATTATTGTATTTATTTTTAACATATGTTCACACAATTTTTGATACCCTTCCTGACAGGCATTGGAGCTTACCGCCCCTTGCCTTGAGTATGTTTCTAACAAATGAAGTCTAGAACACGAAAAGTAGTTAATTTAGGAATTAGAAAACCTGGCAGGCACCACCTTCGCCAAGGTTTATTTCCTTACTGATTAATAATATAGATTGTTATCTTGCGCTACTTGGTGTGATGTGATGAGAAGGACACATCATTTCTGTGATATTCTTCCCAGTAATTCATAACCCTTGAATTATGAGAAAATACAAGACTAACCCAATGTGAGGAACAACTACAAAATACCTGACTAGTAGGCTTCAAGGTCATCAGAGACAAAGGGAAACTAAGGAACGACCACGTATGTGAGGAAACTAAAAAGATACAACAAGTTTAAGTATACTGTGGGATTCTGGATTGTATCCTGAATCAGAAAAAAACAAACAACAAGAAAAAAGAACATTAACTGAAGATCTGAAAAACTCCAAATAAAGCCTCTACTTAAGCTCAGTTTTCAAAGTTAATTTCTTAGTTGTGAACATTACACCATGGAGCTGTTGAAATGTAAGGTGAGGTCAAAGTGAGGCTTGTGCCTGATGTGGTTGTACACTTTGTCTGTTCTGGACCCTTCTCTCTTAGGCATCTTGCTTTCCTTGGCCATAGAATTTCTCAGGAAGGGTAACTAACTACCCATAGGAGGCGCCTGGAAGACCAGGCTTGCTCTCTGGGATGGGAAAGCAGAAGCTATGCCAGGCGCATAAATATTCTAACAAGTTTCATCTTGTCACAATAGAGTCATAAAGTTGCTCTGTTCAGCACATGATAATGGCTTTGTAATTCAATTATTGGTGGTATTTGTCTTCTGGGATTTATCTGCCTTAAACTTCAGCACTCATGTAAAACCCTTTACCATAAATCTCATAAATGCAGGTTCTATCCCCCACCCCAGGGCACATCTTGGCATGCCTGTGAAAATCTTGACAGCTTTCTCTAAATTATGGAATTGCTCTGTTTAGAGGTGTTGATGTTTTAAGTGCCAAAGCCAACAATAAAAAACAGTGGGACAGATCCATTCCCTATAGTTATTCTCTTTAAAGTAAGATAGATCCTGGTAGATAAATATACAAAGTTTCATTCTTAATCTAAAAGGCAATTTTCATCCATTTCTCTAGCATTTTTAGAAAAGATTTTTGCAAGTCATAGGAAGTCAGATGAGATGACTTCGAAATTCTCTTTAAAGTCCTGAGACTATGATGCATAAACACATAAAGGATGGTCTCCTACAAAAATTCATTAGACTTAGTGCTGGTTTTAGGTTTTTCCTGTGTCCACACTCTGCCTTTCTTTCCTACCCAATCAAATAAGCTAACCCCCAAGTTTTGGGGTCTTCTTACCCTTCTGTTTTGAATTTGGCATTCCACATCTTAGTTATGTACTAAGACAATCTTATTTCAACTTGGATTTGAAAATTTGTTAAAACATACAAAATTACAGTTAGATAAGGAAAAGTAAATTCTAATGTTCTATAGCACTGTAGATGACAATTGCAAATAATAATATGCTATATTTTCCAACAGAAAAGATGATATTGAATGATCCTAACATAAGGAAATAAGAAATGTCTGAGATGATGGATATACTAATTACCCTGATATAATCATAATACATTATATGTGTCAAAGATCACTATGCAAAACTATTATGTGTCAATTAAAATAAATAAATAAGGCCACTTTTTTTTTTTTTTTTTTTTTGCAGTTTTTGGCCGGGGCTGAGTTTGAACCCACCACATCTGGCATATGGGGCTGGTGCCTTACTCCTTTGAGCCACAGCACTGCCCAGAAGGCCACTTCATTAACCATTCCATATTTGTCACACAGCAAACACTCATTGAGAACCAAAATGCTCATTTTGCCTTGATTTTGACATCTCTCAAATCTGTAGGTGTCTCACCATCGATAAAATGTTACACAGACACTACTCATTTATTCCACTTCGTTTTTAAAATTGTTCTTCATAGACATTGAGCTTTTTCACAATTTGAAGGTTATGTCAACTCCGTGTTGAGACGATCCATTGGTGCCATTTTTCCAATAGCAAATGTTCTCTTCATGTCCCTGTGTTGCTTTCTGGTGATTCTCAAAATATCTCAAACTTTTTCATTATTATGATATCTGTCATGGTGATCTGTGACCAGTAATTGTTAATTTTACTATCATAATTATTTTGAAGTGCCACAAACTGTGCCCATATAAGATGGCAAACTTAGTTGGTAAATTTTGTGTGTATTCCATCTGTTGCACAGATTGGCCAGTTTTTCATCTCTCACCCTCTTCTCAGGCTTCCTTATTGCCTGAGCCACAACAATATTGAAATAGGGCAATTACTAACCATGCAATGACCTGCAAACATTTGAGCAAAAGGAAGAATTGCATGTCTTTCACGTTAAAAGCTAGGAATGATTAAGCTTAATGAGGAAGTCATGATGAAAGCCAAAAATCTATCCTTCTTGCAACAGTTAGTCAACTTGTTGATAGAAATTAAAAGTGCTACTCCAGTGAACATACAAATGACAAGAAAGAAAAGTATTGCTGATAGATACAGTTTTAGTGGTCTGGAGAGAAGAACAAACCAGGCACCGTGCTCCCTTATGCCAAAGACTGATGTCTCTCTTGTTAAGGTCTAATGCTGCTACTGACTTTAAGTTGAAGCCAATGCTTTAGAGCATGGTTTACTGAACATTTTAAAGACACTGTTGAGACCTACTGCTCAAATAAAAAGATTATTTTCAAATTATTACTGCTATTGACAATGCACCTAGCAACCCAAGAGTTCTGAAGGAAATTAATGATGTTTTCAAGGAGATTAATGATGTTTTCCTGCTTGCTGATATAACACTCAAGGATCAAGAAGTAATTTTGACTTTCAAATCTTATTATTTCAGAAATATATTTCACAAAACTATAGCTGTCATAGATGGTGATTCCTCTGATTGACCTGGGCCAAGTAAATTGAAAACCTTTTAGAAATAATTCACCATTCTATGGGCGGCGCCTGTGGCTCAAAGGGGTAAGGCACCAGCCCCATATGCAAGAGGTGGCAGGTTCAAACCCAGCCCTGGCCCCCCCCCCCCAAAAAAAAAAATCACCATTCTAGATGCCATTAACAACATTTGTAATTCATGGGAGGAAGTTAAAATATCAACATTAACAGAAGTTAACAACATTAACCCTCCTAGATAACTTTGAGGGGTTCAAGACTTCACTGGAAGAAGTAACTGCATATGTGGGAGAAATAAGGAGAAGTAGAGCTATAAGTGCAGCCTAAAGATGGGACTGAACTGCGGCAATGTCATGATAAAACTTGGGCCGAGGAGGAGTTGCTTCCTGTGGATGAACCAAGAAGTGGTTTCTTGACAAAGAACCTTCTCCTGGTGAAGATGCTGTGACCGTTGCTGAAATGACAACAAAAAATTCTGAATATCACATAATCTTAGCTGATAAACAGCAGCAGGTTTGAGAGGACTGACTCCAATGTTGAAAGACATTTTAATGTGGGTAAAATGCTATCAAACCAGCATCACATGATATAGAGGTCTTTTGTAAAAGAAGAGCCAACTGGTATAGCATACTTTATTATTGTCTTATTTTTTAAAAATTGCCCAGAGACCCCAACCTTTTTAGCAACCACCACTCAAGCCACTCAGCCATTAACATTGAGGGAAGACTCTTTAGCAGCCAACCCACTGAAGGCTCAAATGATTTTTAGCATTTTCTGGCAGCAAGGTATGCACATTTCTTTTTTCAGATATAATGCTACCCAATACTTAAACAGCATCCTAGTGTAAATGTAACTTTTTATGCACAGAAAATCAAAAATATTTGTGTGATTTGCTGTATTGCAACATTTATTTTTTACAGTGGTCTGGATGTGAACCCACAACATCTCCAAAGTATGCCTGTAGTTTATTTGGCAGCATTTTTTAAGGTGATACATAAAACAAAGGTGCATTTTTCCTTGGTGATATTAATGTGGTAGACTTTATGATATGTGGTGTTTGCCGGGTAGGCTCTTGGCACTCAAGTCTCTTAGCTCTACAATCAATTTCTTTGCATCTCAATGTGAAGATGTACATAGGAACCTTTTTGTTTTCCTGTCTCCCTTTCCCCTCTTAATCATACAATCTCAGTATTTCGGTTTTATAGAAACTGGAAGTATGACTCAACAAGAAGAGGACTATTAACCAAATATAGATCAATATTAGGATGTTCTCATCTTTTGAAGGAGATATTTATCATGTTGTAAGTTGTATGCAGAGAAACCCTGTCATGCTAAATAAAGCATAATTTAGTTTTTGTATTTGTTTGGAAGTTATATATGGCTTAAAAAGATGTCCATGGGTGACAAGTTTTAAACAGGTAGACTGTGGTAATTTTGTACTGAATCAATTTGGTGAAGATAGAATTCTATTTATTAGAGTACCCGTATGGTTTAATGGTAGAAATGATCAAAAGAAAATATGTGTATGTATGAGATTTGGAAGGCAGGATAGAAATAGCAGTTAACGCTCTCCAAAGGTCATTTTCACCAGAGGTAATCAGAGGCAGACACAGAAGTGTTGGTAGGTTCTCTGTCCTTGCGCTTCCCTTCCCAATTCCATGACCTTATGACTTTAGACCTCAAACCTGCTTGGCTTTGAACTCCTGGGACACTAGATACTCAATGGCAATATCCTTTCATGTCCTCTGGAGCTTTTCAGGGGCAATATCCCTCCATTCACTTCTGTAGGCGCTCCTCCTGCAGTCCCACCTAAGCAGCTCAAACCACTTGAAGGCAGGGCTGTGATTCCTATGCCAGGATTTAACTTTTACAATTACTCAGTGAATGTCAACTAAGTGAATTGGGTAACAAAACTGAGAATCTACAAATAAAACTATCAGCTGACTTTCTATGCACATACTAATAATTTCTATTGAAAATATAAATTATTAAATTGAATTGAGATTGCTATATTTCAGAAACAAATACATATCCAGTTCTTCTCTATTCCTCTCTTTGGTAGTAGTTAACATTTATTCATCACCTATTATATGCGCTTAACCTGAATGAGCTCAGTTTAATCCTTACAATATGTTTATGGGGAAGATACTCTAATGAAGACCATTTTATTAATGAAGACTGTAAGGCTTAAATTTAATTAATAATTTAATTGACTATTAAATAGCTTGATGTCACACCACTTGAAAACAGTATTCTAGCAAATTAGATATTCTGACTCCAGAACACTCCCTTTTAATTACTAAACTCCATGTAATATTGGTTAAAGGCAACACTGAAAGGCAGACCATAATGAGCAACAAATAGTCATACACAAAGACATGGCCCTTGAATTTGGAAACTAAGTGAGGTCTGATCACTAGGGCCATGTTGACTTCTTTTAAAATAATTGTAAAGTAGAAAGCTGTAATTATGAGGATGTTGTCCCCTTGCTTTCCCTCTTGTTCACAGCAATCTCTCACACTCGGGAATTAATATTTATTTATTTTTATTTCAGATTAATATGAGAGTACAAATGTTTAGGTGACACTGCTTTCATTTCTAAGGTAAAGTTCAAGTTAGTAAGATGAAGAGCAGTGAGGGAATCTCTGTTGCTCAAAGATAGGGAAGCTGCAGTCCTCAGGGGCAGGAGTCATCACGATAAGGATCAGAGGAACCAACATGGGCAAAAGTGAATGAAGGTCCAGGAGAAGGACGAGCTCACACTTTGCAGGGGAATCTAACTGAATTTAAAGTGAAAACTTCATAATCACAGGAAAAGATTAAAGAAGTGGAAAAGGAGCAAAGGGGTTGGAAACAGCATTCTGGTGGAGATGCTGAACAGGAAAAATAAAAAAGATAAAACACCGGGCCTCTCAAGGGTAATGCAAATCCCCTTATCTTGTAGGCCTAGTGCAGGAACTAGAAATGCCCCAGTGCAGCTCTTGGGGATGCAATATCCAGAGTTGTTCACTGCCACCTGTCCCTGTGCCTTCACCAAGCCACACAGGATTCAGTTCAGAAGGCAGAAGAAACTGACAGGTAAGTAAGAGAAGAGCAAATACAATAGGGGTGTCCAATATTCTCCTGAATCTCACATTCTGAAAATGTGAAAGAAAGGGTCTGTCAGTATCAACAGCCTGATGCAGACTCACCTAGGACAGCAGGATATGCTGAGTCACTCTATCTTTGCTTGAATTCCTCTGCTTATGTGGACCTCATCACCCATTAGGACAGCCTGTTGGGTTAATAAATAGCCTAGGGCATGAGAAACTGTGTCTTCTACCAATCTAGAATTGTCTTCTCTTTAATATATATTTCAATGTCTTAGAAGTCTAGGCTTTCCAAGAAGAAACGACAGAGGTCATCCAGAATGGCTCCTTCATTTGACAAATAAACTCTTCTCAAGATGTGTTTCAATTTGAATGTGTTTATGTGCTTATGCGTGTGCACATACATGCACGTGTAATCTCGATGAATTTCAGTATTGTGTGTGCACATATGCACAAGTTTCTGGTGCTTCACTTACCATAGTCTACAATGTAGTAGAAGCAAGCTAAAGACGAAGTCTTGATCTTTAAGGAACGTATCCTCTAGTAGGAGCAGGAACAAAGGAGGCAAAACGATACAGGGGGACGACATAATAATACTTAGTGAAAAGTGAATATGTCATTTTCAATTCTCAAACTAAGACTTTGTAGAATGAAATTGAAGCTTGGGCAGGAAAAATAATAGTCTCTTCGGATCACCCAGTTGGTAAACAGTGCAGCATGGATTTGAACCTGGGTATGCTAATCCTAAACCTAGGCCCTTCCCACCACTCACATACGCAGACCTGTAACACAGCACACATTATGATCCAGTACCTCTTATCTGTGACAGAATCACATTTAAATTCTGAGGAGAAAAGAGACTTCACTCACCTGGAAAAGCAAGATAAACCAAGTAAGGCTCCTCAGTAGAGATAAATATGGGGTAAGGCCATAAAGGTCAACACTGGGATCCTAACAATGACAAGGAGCCTCACACATCCCCTGTCCTGGCATGTAGTAGGTGGTAAAAATTAATCTCTGCTAAGGATTGGATAAGGACAATTCATCCCCAGGCAGGAGCATAAAAATAAATAAAACCACAGAAATAAGAAGTATCAAGAGGTCCTGTATAAGCTTTATAAGACCAGTGCATAGAACTACTCACCTGACATTTTAGAATTTAACATATAGAATTGGAGTGCACTATGGGTCAGAAAAAGTACATTCACACCCCAGAGGGCAAGAACCCAGTTAGATTCTTACTCTGTTTGACTTTACATTGTAAACAATGAGCAAGGAGGCAAACATTTGATTAGGGAGACACAAATTCTTTAGGCAGTTTGTGAGACAGGGAGATGAAAGGAGGGGCTTTTTCATTATTTCTAGGATTAAGGGGAGGCTGGGCTGAATCCACATAATGCTACAGAGAGGGGAAGATAAAGTGTGCAGGGGTCGTATCATGAAGTCAGAAATGACGAGACTTGGAAATCCAAGGGTTTAAGGAAAGCTAAGAAATAGCATGATGAGGACTCTAAAGCACTAAGGTTTGGATACAAGGAATGTAGAAATGTGGAAGCTTATGTCTCAAAAGCTGATTCTAAATGGTAAGATACTCTAATGCCACCTCACCCTAAAATTGAAAATGAGTGATGCTCATCTAGAAGTTCTCTGAAGACAATGACCTGCTTCATAGCTTTCAGGGAAGAATGAGACAGAGTATCCTGGGGGAAAAAAGAAAGAAAAACAGCCATATCGTTTTCCTAACTAATATGTTGTCAACATATCAACATATCTGATTATTTTTATAAAATAGTTTTGCTTCCTTGCTCTCTCCTGTTTTCCTTTTCTTTCTCCCTCCCCCTCCCTTCCTCCTTCTCTCTCTCTCTTTCTTTCTTTCTTGTAACATCATTAGACTTCATCCTGTTTCAGTTTGCACAGTTTTCAGGACATGAAAAAGAAAGAAAAAAAAAAGCAGAGGTCCAGCCTCTTATCACTGAAGCCACTAAATCTATTTGGAGAAAGAGAAAAGAGCTCCAGCCAGATCATGCCACATCCTCTAAGAGGCTGTGTGGAATGGGTGGTATATGTGAAGGAGGAAGAAGGGCCAGGGTGATCTGGTGCATATCAAACAGATTATTGACTGGGTCTGGTAGTTCACCCCTGTAACCCCTGTCCTCTGGAAGGCTGAAGGGGGAGGATCCATCAAGCCCAGGAGTTCCAAAGCAGCCTAAGCAAGAATGGAAAACCCCTCTCCACTAAAAATGGAAAAATTAGCCAGATGTTGTGGCTGGTGCCCATAATCCCAGCTGCTCAGGAGACTGAGCCAGAAGGATCACTTAAACCCAGTAGTGTGAGGTTGCTGTGAGCTAGGCAGACACTATGGCCCTCTAGCCTGGGCAACAGACTATGACTGTGTCTCAGAACAAAACTAAACTAAACTAAAACTAATTATTGGACATAAACAATAAAAGGGGGGAAAACCCCTGAAACTGGCCTAGCAGCAATATTCTACCTGGCTTTGAGAATGAATGTTAGTAACGTGAGTCAGAGAGAGAGACTATTTTATATCCTAGAGTGTTTTCTAATAATCACAGGTATTTCAGCAAAAGGTCACAGAACTGCCTCTCTCCTGTAAGACTGTTAATACCTGAGGTTAGCGATCACAACCCTAGGCAAGATAACAGGCCGGGTATACCAACAAGTGTGGCTTCAGTGACGAGCGGGAGGCCCCATGGATGCGGGACCAACAGAAATCATCTGCCAGTGTGGGAGTTCTGTGTAAGCAGAGCTCGAGCTCAAGCTGTATTGGCCTATAGCATAGTGGGGGACCTGAAGGTGCAATGGTCATGGGGTTACGGCCTGGTGCATAATCGGCACAGCCTCTGCAGTCAGACCGAGGCTGATGGAGATTAAATTCCATTACTATTATCTAGTAACACTAGGCAGAATTCTTTCACCTCTCTGAGATTTCATTTATTTGCCTTCTTATTTATTTTTCATCTTAAAATGGGTATTAAAACATCAGTAGTACCAGCCTGAGTAAGAGTAGAGACCCCATCTCTAAAAACATGCTGAAAACTAGCCAGGCGTTATGACGGGCACCTATAGTCCCAGCTACTCGGGAGGCTGAGGCAAGAGGATCCCTGAGCCTGAGAGTTTGAGGTTGATGTGAGTTATGATGCCAGAGTACTCTATCCAGGGGGACAGAGTGAGATTGTCTCAAAAAAAGAGAGAAAGAAAAAGCATCAACAGTAAGTCCCTCTCATTGGTACCATCCCCTTATCCTCTCCCTCTCTTTTGATAAAATCATCTCAGTCCCTCCTAAGCCATCACCAGTCCTTTTTCTTACATGGTTTACTAGAGTTGATTCTCCCTCCAGGTCTACCTGTGGGCATGTTACCTAATCATAGCCCCTAAGATTTAATCCCAGGAATTTTGCTGGAATAAGCAAGAAGGTATTTTCTTTTTCACTGGAGTCAATCTGAGCAGATTATAAGCTTGTAGAGGTCACTACCCAGAGAAGTCTTCCCCGCGTGAAACTAGAACAGAGGAGAGTAGAGCTGAGTGATGGAAGAGATCAAGACAGGGTTCTTTTATAAGCTTCTAGATGGAGTAGAATCTTGATAAAATCAGACTTTCTGATTTTCCAAAACCAAGAACCAACATCACTTTAAAAAAATCTTTTAACCTTAAACAGATTGCATTTTTCTATCATTCTTCTATCATATCTTGAAAGAATCTTGATCAATAAACTAGTTACTTCACATCAGATTTGAGGATTGATTCAGACAATATTTGCAAAATACTTACTACAGGTTTGGCACATAGTAAATGGTCAACAAACGAAACTCGTTGACAAAGATGTGGAAGGAGAATTCATCCCCACCCAGCTGTCATATGCCCCCCAAGGGACACAAGTGAAAGAAGGTTGGCACTGTTGAGCCATTCCTGCTTTCCCACATGTAAATTAGTTACCACTCAGCTGTCCCTGTGTCCAGCCGCCCCCTGATGTGAGACCACCATAATCAATAAGGTAAATTTGAACCTGTTTTTAATTAAGTGAAACAGCCCCAAGATTGCCTTGTCTCTCACATACCCAATAGATTGCTGAATAGTTTATAATGTGAGCTGCCTTCCATTGCTTTCCCCTAAACGTGACTCAGGTCCCAGCAAACCATATTCTTTAACCCCTAATAGAGAATTTGCATTTGGCAGGAGATTGCCCTGTTCAAGGCACGTGACCACCACTGATCCTCGGATCCCATGTTCCTCTTCAATGTCAAATGCAACACCTTGGCTTTTACCTACTGAAGTGTTAAACTAAAAAAGTACATCATTTTAGAGTTTTTCTTTTCCTATCTTTTAATGGGAGATGAGAGTAGTAAACAAGTCTTTAATTTGGGGCTTAAATTTACTGTTGTAAGCAAGGTCCATGAAGCCAAACATACCAAGTATGAAGACCAAGTATACATATTCTGCATCTTGTATTGGACAGACTATTAATATATCACTTTTCTGTTTCATGAAAGTGGAGATAATAACCGCTACCTCACAATCTTATTATGAAGATAAAATGGCTTGGTTATCATGTGCCTAGACCAATGTAGTCACTCAACAAACACCCTCATGGAACACTCAGTCCTCCCATTTGTACTTTTTTTCCTAACGAGAATCTCTTTTCCCTTCGTATGATAATACAACTTTTTTTCTTTTTCCTTTTTTCCCTTGCTAGGAATCACAGCTTCTCTAACCTTGAGCCTTGTAGTTTGCTTGTGTCTCAACCCCAGCCTATTTCAATTCCTGGGGCAGATGTGTCTGGCCTACATTAGCAAAGAATCACCTTCTCTGTCCCTGATCCAAGCTAGGCCAGTCACATTCAATCCCTGGAAATACAGAGAAAGAGGCAGACCAGCTTGATGGGGCTCCTGAGCTGTTAAAATGTCAGTCCAAACCCGACAGAGTCCATCATTACCACAAAACAGGGAAAGACCCCCTGAGCATGGAGCTAAAGCAGGCAGAAACAAAAATAAGGGAGGTAGAAAGTCAGTTACTGTTAATAACATTATCACTGCTAGTCACTGGGCACTCAGGACAATTCTAAGCACCTGGCATGTTACCAGTTCACAGGAAATGTATCATTTAATAAAGCAGATATTATTTCACAAAGAAAAAAAAAAAAACCCTGAGGCACACAGACGTTATTTCACTTCCCACGATCCCTTACTTAGTAAATTGCAAAGCTAGAGCTTAGACCTCCATGTCTCGAGCCCCTTTACCTTTCAAGCTGTTCTGCCTCCCAATATAATTCATTTCTGACATAGGAAAGAACTAGATCGCTGTTGCTGTCAGTTAAGTTAAAAGGACACCTATTCTACTAACGGTAATACTATGCTAAAATGTGTCTCATGTGATGCCCTGTGTATATAAATCAATCTGAACTCCTTGGAGGAAAGTTCATATTTACAGTTGTTATGGCAGTATTAACAGCAACCACTGCAATAACTTAAGAGTAAGCTGTTACATCCCATAATTATTTTACAATTGCCATTGATTGCTTCCAGGAGTGGCATGACCACTGTCACCTAAAATAAAAATAACTGTCAAGTGTGCTAGGTGATAAAGAAAATATATGCGTTCATCATCATTTTTTTTTCTCAATGGAAAACGCTATGTTATTCTCCAGGGTCACTCAACAGTCAAGTTAGCACTCGAGAAATCCTGCTCATTTTCAACCACAGCCAGGCTCCACGCAGAAATGTTAAAAGCTGTTTATTTTAATTAAGCTTGCTAAGTAATACTAGATAGCCCTGTAGTTCCCATGTAATTTGAAGTAACTGCTTTCTAGGAATGAGTCTGATAAACATTACCTTGATTGACAACTAGTCTTCCAGACTCAGGAAGCTGCTCAGAGTCAGAAGATATAGACTATGTGGGCAGGGATGGAAAGATTTTCATCAATAGTCATGGCACTATGCAATTTGCAAGTTCTCACGCCTTCTCTAGAAAAACCAACCATGCTCAAGGAACCCAAGTGGCCATTTGACAAGCCCAGTTGGAGGGAAACTCACGCAGCCACTGTGGCCAAGAGAGTTTTGTGTTTATACCATTCATCTGCCTGAGAGGCTAGATATCCAAGGCTCACAGCCTCAGATCAGAAAAGAAGTCTGAGAAGCAGAGACAACCTCATCCATTGATTTAATACAGTGCGGACTTTGGTGACAGACAAACTGCATCTGAGTCCTGGCTTTGACACTTTCCAGCTGTGTGACCTTGGCCAGATTACTTAACCTCTCTGTGCCATAAGTTCAGGGTCTGTTGATGATAATAACAAGCTTACTCCAGAAGGCTGTCATGACGTCTAAATAGTTTAAGTTCAAATAGTGCTTATTGCAATCTTAGGTCTTGGACAGGAAAGATGTGTCTCTCTGTCTCCAAAGGCAAAAATAGGGGTTTTATATCTTTTAGTTATCAGACATACAAATTAGAATTTATATACAATAATGTGTACAGTTTTTACAAAGATGACAATTTAATGACATCTGATTACAAGGCTTTTGGTAATCAAGCTTTCACATAGAAGATCCCTCTTCAAGGAAGAGATAAGAAAGGATTGCAATTAGCACTGGCAAATGCAGTGATGAGGTCTTTTCAACTTATAATAAGGCCAAATGTGAATACGACCTCCAGGGAGCCAGAAAACACTGTGTACCATGTACCACTTATGTGGAAATATTCTCATTGCAATTGTTTTTTCTTGCCCGTCTTTTCACTCAGTGCTTTTTTTAGTTTCTATCGGTAGGAAGAGACTTCTGTCTGGTCCTCTCTTTCATACTTTCTTCTCTAGTTCTGCACCATGTGCATTTATTTGTGGCCACCGGAAAGCAGGAGTTGAGCAAAGATTTGTCCCTCATATTTTTTCAGTGGCATAAACTCGACTGGCAGGATAAATGAGGAGGACCACGTTTGTCTACTATTCATTTTGGATGCCATTCTATGCATATATGGCACCAAGAAAATAAAACTAAAAATTAAAAAAAATACATAGACATTTTCTTTCAAAAACTGACTTTATAATGTATAGACAAACCCCAAAGATAGACAGAGGTGTCTCATGGACAAAATGAGTATGAAAGGGAGAGAAAAATGGTGATCAGAGAAGGGAAACTCAAGGAGAGACAAACTTGCGTTTATGGAGACCGGAGGTATCAATTTGGACTCTGAAAGGGAGGCTCACGTCATCCCAAAGCAAGAGCAATGGAGGGAGAGAGGTGAGCCAGCTTCTGTGCAAAAAAAAAAAAAAAAAAACCCTCTTTACAAACATCTCGTTATGATCAGGGAAAACTGGTATCATGCCATATCAAAGTCGCTGTTTGTTATCTTTGAGCCAGTTTGTTTGCAAATGGTTTCTCTTTAACTCTTCTTTTCAGGCAGTTTCACCAGGTTGTTAAGAGATTTCTCCAATGCAGTTGTCTAGTTCTAAACTCCCACAAGGGGTTTAGGGCAATGTTTGAAAAGGAGGAGGATAAGAATGCATTCCTCTCAGAAGTTCTTATAAAAGTGAGAGAATTGGAGTGGAGGCGGGAAGCTATTCTATGCCTCGGTGATCTGTGCTGCCTCAAGTCTAAAGGCTGATGAGCAGCAGTGTGGTGTCAGGAGGGGCAAAGGGGAGACACTCTTGATGCCCGCATTGGAGGGTACCCATTGGCTGCTAAAGGTCGCTGTCTCTGTGATTCTGAATGATATTTAAACTCTTGTCTGAGCTACTTCCTAGTAGCACTGCTTACAGTAGTAGGCGTCTGGAAACAACCTGGATGTCTTTTCCAAAGGCAAGTTAGGTAAGTTAGAATCGCATCTTTTGGTAGAGGTAATATCAAAAGGTATTGATAACATGGTATCAAAATTACACTAGAATGTTCCCTTCATAGTATCAAAATCACACTAGAATATTCTTATTTTGCCAGGATCTCTGGCTTTGGAAACTTAGAAGCCAAAGTTAACCTCTGTTATTACTCTTCAATTTCAGCCACCCATTCCCATGGACAGAGGGCAATCTACTTGGATTAAGGGGGATGGGATTAGGTGATTAAAAAATAATAAAAGTTTATTTTCTTTGCTTCCCCTTCTCTCTCTTTTCCTCTCTCTCTCATACACACACACACACACACACACACACACACATGCATACATAGGTGCATGTATATTGCTCTTTTCCTGTACACAATACCCATATCCCACTAACATACAGTTTACTTTTTATATTTGTGTAAGATTTCTCTCTAATCTATATTTTCAGAGTCGAATGATACATAATTGATTAAAAATGATATATGTATAATTGCATCCCCCCAAAGCAAAAAAGCATAGAACAGCATGCACAGCTGACATTTATGTAAATACAAATATCAGTAACTACATATGTTATGAACTGAATGTCTGTGTTCCCCTCTAATTCATACAGTGAAGCCCTGAGCCACAAAGGTGTGACAGCATTTGTAGCCAGGGCCTGTGGGAGGTCAGTGGGTTTAGGTGAGGTCATGAGGATGAGGTCCCTAGGATGGGATTAGTGTCCATAAAAAAGAAGAGAGAACAAAGTCCTCTCTCTGGTCACCAGGTGTGGACGCAGCCAGAAGTGGCCATCGCAAGCCAGGAAGAGGCCTCGCAGCGCTAACCAAATCAGCTGGCACCTTGATCTTGAATTTCCTAGGCTCCAGAACTGTCAGGAATAAATGTCTGTTATTCAAGCCACCCAGTCTATTGTATTTTGTTATATGATCATTTCTAGAAAGATAAGAAAGTAGGAATAGTAGTTGTGTCTCACATGAAAAGGAGTAGGATTAGAACCCCTGAAATCAGAAATAGGAGGAAGAACTAAGTTTTTATACTGAAAACCTACTTATTTATGCTGAAAACCTTCATTTGAATATTCAACATATCTGTATATAATTATTTTAATAATACAACTCACTACTAATTATTTTTAAAATATGTTTGTCTCATAGGTTTCACCAGAACATAACAAAGCAACACTTACAAAGCACCCTTGAAGTTCACTAATATCAATAATCCACGTAAGAACTTTATGGCATAACTTTTAATATTCCTTTAAAATGTTTACTCTCTAATTTCGCATCCTGCCCTGTGGAGGTGTGAACCGACCTCCTGTGAGAGCACTGAGTGAGAACAAGATTCCAATGCACATTTACCAGGAGATATCTTAATGTGCTACAGGTCAAGGCGAGACTTACCAGTAGAACCTGTTTGGTATGACTCCTTCCTGGATAAGCTGCCACCTTCTCCCAAATTCAGCAGAGCTGTATAACTGTAAAGAAGAGAAATTACTCAGCACCCCAGTTCTACTGCTCATTGAATACACAAACATCAGTTCACTGGATCAATAATAAAAAATAATACCTACCCATTTATTGAGTCCCTGCCATACACCAAGTGAGTGTATCACATACATCATCTCTGTTTCTCACCTGAAGTCTGCAAGGCATGTATTTAATAGCCTCATTTTATAACTGAGGAAACTGAAGCTCAGAAAGATTAACTGACTCTTCGGAAATTGCATGCCAAGTGTATAGAGGAATGAGCTGGAACTCACACCCCATCCCACCTGGTGACAAGGTCAGCCGTGCTACTTGACCTGGCATATACAGAGCATCATGGAGAGCACAGAGAAATGCTAAGTCTACACATGGTCTAGAAGGGGACATTTTGTATAACCCAGACCTAACTGCAATACTGAGAAACCCGGAGGCAGCCTGCCAGAGTGGGTGGTGGACTAGGAAGTCGGACCAAGATGCTTCAAGACATCATGTACCATCAGCTGGGAACTGCTGGAATTACAGCAACCAAGTTGACAAAAAATGGCATTACTCACAAAGGGAACAGCCTGAGTCAAAATGGCAAGAGAGAATGATAAAGTATCAATGAGCCTAGCTTATTTATGTGAGTTTGGATGAATATGTTGAGGATGAAATTGAAAAGGCATTGAATGGCAAATTAAGGAGACAAGAATTGATTCAATAGACAGTAAGGAACAAACGTTGACCTTTATCAGAGTCATCAGAGGGACCTCTGGTTAAAAAACAGCTGTGCACATTGACTAAGTTCTTACCATGAGCCAAGTGCTTCAGATGCAGTATTTTATTTAATCTACATACCATTGATGTGATATATGAAGTAATTATGGCCATTTGATAGATGGTTACACAGCTGTTAAGATGTCAAATCCATTTGCCATACCATTTCAGTATTCTCCAAGGGCAAGGGCATAGAATCACAGCTTATGAGACAAAGACTGACCCTCCACACTCTCCATCCTCCAAATGTCGTCTTTTTATGTACTGGTCTTCATTGAAGCTCCTTGTCACCTTGCTGCCCTCTGATAATCTTTATGCGATCATGAAAACGTCTTCTGCCTCCAGAAACATTCTTTGATGACAGCCCAGGGAATTCTGTCGATGCTCTGGTTCCCATGACCACTGAGCTACTGATTTGCAAAAAACATCACTTGAAATATCTCCTTTCTGCTACGTGCCTCGTCTATAACCCATCACATCTGCCAACTCCCACAGTGAAAAGATGTTGAGTCACACTGCTCTGAGAACCATGACTACCCAACCTTTTCTTCCATTCCTATTCCCCGCACTCAGTGAAGGGTCAATGACTCACCCTGTGACTCACCATGGCAGTAGGTAGCAGCAGACTTATCCAAGGTACAACTCAGCTCAATTGAGTATTTACTGACCCTTAAGAAACCTTGCTACATACAATACTGTGTCTGTTGGATCAAAACACACCCTGAAACCAAAAACAGCTAAAATAGGTGGCTACTAAAGCAAACAGCTCGATTGGTTCCAATTACACAGCATTTGGGTGTTCAGCCAAGGAGAATCCAGGCCTTCTTCCTTCTAAATCTTTCTTATTATTGTTTCCCAGCCCATCATTCCTGGGCAAAAAACGTTTCCTGGGTGCATATCATGTTTGATGTTTTTTATGAGTGCTGAGGAGATATGTAGGGACAGCTCCCCACCTAGAGCTAACAAGGGGCAGGATGCTGCACGGGTATTTAGCTCAGGACATCAGCAGCCAGCAGGTGCATGCCTGCTCCTTGTTTTCTGGCACGTCTGGAGCACTCTGCACCTGAACACACAGGCTGTGTAACAACAGTCCGTCCCTAAATTGGGAGTGTCTGCTTCTCTCTCCATCCTCATCCGCTTTCTTAAAATACAGAGCTGTACTTGTTTTTATTAGTTTATAGGGAACCAAGTCCACACCATTAGGGTGTGCTAATGTCTATAAATAAATGTATGATCTTATGTATATTTATATACGGAGATTAATGCAAATGTAACAGAATCAGAACAGTTAGAAATATTAATAATTCTGTGCGTGAAGACTGGACTTGCATATATCCTGAAAGAATAATATATACACTCTTAGGTTTTTATATGGTTACACTAAGGGATTGCTATCTCTGCTTCCAGTGAGCATTCATCTCTGGGAAGAATTGTTGGGTGCCGGCATCTGCTGTTCATTTTTTTTCCCCATCTTTTAAAATTTATCCCCTAGGCTTGGATTCAGAGCCTGTGGACCAGTCAGGTATGTCCCATGACATTTATTTATATCTTCAAAGGGCGACTTTGTTATTTGTGAGCATCTTGAGGCCCCCGAAGCAGTGGTATACGAAGCAATCTAATAAACCAAGCCTCCGTTACTCAGCTCAGTGAGATGCTTTCAATTTCATCTCTCCTAAGGTAACTTCTGGCCTCATCTTCCCACACACACCTGGCATATCCCCCCTGCTGGGCCTTCCCTGATGCTATCCACTCCAGCAGAAGGGGCTTTAAGACTTGTCTTCCTCAATGCCAGTACTATTTCTAGAGTCAGATTGGAGGCCACGTTCTTCTATGAAACCTCTTCTATCCACTGAGATTCTCACTTGTCTCATCTCCAAAGAACTATGGTATAACAACAGATGCTACCAAACTAGTGGCCAGGCATTTATATTTAACTTTGTGAGTAGCCTTTCAAGAGTGCCTTCTGAGTGTCCAAAGCAAAAATTCATACCTACCTAAAAATCCCTCTAAAATATCTAAGACCACTCTGTACCTCTTGCATGAGATTACAAAGCTTTTCCTGTATTTCTGCATTTACAGCTGGAAGATAATAAAGGAAACATACTGAGTTTGTACCACTAAACTTCTCTAATCACGACCCTACCTGGTAAAGAACCCAGGTTTCCCAAATGAGGGAGAAGGAAAATTTATAGGAGGGGTATATTCCTTTCCATGGTACAGCTACATGGCTATTCCAAAACACACACGCACATGCCTACGTCTATCAGTGCATTGGAAACGCCCTAGGATTTTTAATAGACATCTGCCATATTCACTCTCATACAGAGCTGCTCTGTATACTTCACCTACTACTTCAAACATTTTCTCCCTAAGAATTAGTTGTCCAACCTAGTATTGTACCAAAAAAAAAAAAAAGTTTAAAACAACTCTCAGCCATTCAAGTTAATGTGGTAAGTAAACCTACAAGTCTGACTCAAAAGTTCTCCATAAAGAAGCGAACGATTATCAAAGCTTTTCACCCACGAGTGTCTCGGCTACCAGTGGAAGGCTTTTCGTGGCGAACCAGTCAATGTCTTTTAATATAGTTCACAGTGTTGTTAGCATCTAAAGATTTATTTTCTTCTCTGTCTGTCTCTGGCTCCAAGGTTTCTGTGACTCAGAACACAGAAGTGAGAACTATCATTACTATCTTTCACATTAGAGAGAGCGGGAGCAGCTTTCTCCAACAATGCTGAGCCCGGAAAAGTGGAGAGGAAGCTTAGGGAGAGGACGACAGAGCGTTTGCGGAGGGCAATGTTCTGCTGCTGACTCCCTGTCAGTCATTCCAATGGAAATGCCATTCCTGGAGGGAGTTTGTTTTTGTTTTGCTAACACTGGTACAAAATATTGAAAAAGAATTAAAGGAACAAAAATGTTAGAAAGAGAACACAGAAAGATTCCAGTTAAATAAGAATGCAAGGAGCAGAATCCTGTGTCTAAAATCATTCTAAAAGAGCTGAGATTATGTTCCTGCCTTAGTCATAATGACTGAATGAGCAGGAACCCAACATTCCTCTATGTTCAAGGGCTATTAGCAGCCTCCTGGCCCAAAGTGGTCTGGGGCCCTTAACATTTCTTTCTCATTCCCACCAGCCTCATCTCTTGATTTTTTTTTAACATTTCTCCCATTAGCTTGTTTTCATGACATCTGCCTTCGTCTCTTTAAGAAGAGAGTAGGTAAATGTACACTTATTGCAAAAGATGCAATTGCCAAGGGTTTGTTTCCTTGAGAGCCTTGAACCAGGAGTTAGGCATCTCTGGCGCCACCCTCTGGAAATGTGTAGAGCTGCAAGTTAGAGGAGGGGCCCTGACTACCAGAAGTAACAGAGATGTCACAGCCGGACAGGATACCTCAGGGGTCAGAAAGAACGGGATGCACTGGCTTTACTTGGGATTTCAAATCCACAGGAGATTAGGATGGGATGATATAATGATATTAGGATGGGGTGGGGGATGAGAGTAGTATTTTCCAACTTTCATTCTCTACCTTCTTAACATTCACTTTTTGGTTTAATCCCTAGAAAAGTGATCTCTATCTCCTAGGAGACGAGCAATTAAACCTCCTTTATTGATGCAAACATTTGCAATCATCACTATCCCTGGAAAGACCTTTCGATATTCCCAAATCAGATCAATGTCTCCTCTCTTTTCAGATTTCTGGGAAGGTACACATTATGAATTTTTCAGCTAGGAAATTACTGGAAGAACACCAATTCCACAAAAATTAATACAAGGGCAATTCCACAGAAGCTAAGAGTCCGGATGACATGTGTCAAGTCTTTGGTTGATGGGATCAGGTGCTGTTCACCACAAAGCTTCCCATAATGACTTCAGCATCAGGGGCCGTTTCCTGGGTCTTGTCCACACAGGCTCTGGGAGAGGCGTCTGCATCAGCAGAACACATCTTGCTGCTGGCTCTTTCCAAGGTTGGCTGCCCACTCCTCTTTCCTTCTCTGCTTTTAACATTGTGGATGCAGGGGGCCCTACCATTTGAAAAGGCTGACAGGAAATTCTGCCAGTTCTATTTTACTTGCCTCATCCTAATACTGCCCTGGGGATGGCCTGGGTACAAAGCACTCATCTACCTCATGAATCTCCCGTTCTAACTGCTGCGCCTACATATTTTCTAGCAAGAAAGAGATGGTTCCTGAAGGACTTCAAACAAATTCATAATGGCACGCCGGAGATAATGCAAATATCAAGCTCCTTTCTCCACTATCCTCAATAGGAAGAATCAGTACAGACAAAGACTCCGTCTTCAGAAGTATGTTCTGATACGCTGGCGCCACAGCATGGGGCGAGGGCCAGAACACACACTTAGGAGGAAACAAAGTACCTAACATGATGCTGGAATCCTTCACTGTGAGCTGACATGAGTCTTTGCCCTGCTGGTTGATACAGGGAATAGACAATGAGAAAAACCATGGTGACCTTCCCACATCCCACCCCACCACGCCCAAACAGAATTCTCAAGGGAATTTCTCAAGGGAAAGCTAGCTAGTTCATTGTGCTGTGGTGGCCTATTTAGGAGAGAGAAAATTTGGACTTTTGCAAAGAATCCACTGTGAGCATGGGAGTACAGTTGAAACCTTTTAGTATAAAGATATGGGGAAAAAACATTCCAGGAGAATGGGTCAGTCTGGACAAATAAACAGAGAAGAAAAAATCAGAGTGGTGTCCTTGTTTAGTAAGCAGCAAGAGACCCATTTTGGCTGGGACGTGTAAGAAAAGTGAAGGGGGAGCTGAGGCCTTACACGGAGCCTGGGACCAGGTTGGGCAGGTGCAAATTTACCAAAGCATGAAAGCATGTGGAGAGCAAATGGACACTGGATCCCAGTGTCAACAGGCCACAAGACGAGAGCACTGAGACAGAGCATGCAGGCTTTGCTGATGAAGACTGGGCAGGAAGGACTATGTGTCACTGGCCCCATCTATCTCTCCTATGGCTGGATTTATCAAATTTGTCAGTGACCATCCCCCAGGTGACTGTGAAGTCTGTCTCATGACCCACAATTGAGTTTGGTGCTCTGAGGCTTGCGGGTTTAGACATAGGGGACTGGAGCTGTCCGAGAAGGAAGGATCATTATGTGACAATGGGCTGGTTTCAGTTGGGGTCACTTTCTGCTCCGATCTGGAGGTATAGAGGAAAATGGCAAGATGAAATCTTGACCTTAAAGGTTCTTAAAGACAGGTGCTGGTGGCAAAGGACAGATCAAGAATTGGCTAAAAGTTACACACACAAACATGTATCTCTATTTCAAAGCCTACATAGCCATTCCGCATTCCTTTCCATCTAATAAAATCCTACCTTACCACAAAAAAAAAAATAAATTAAAATGTCTATTTCTTGTTCTTACAGCCCATTATTTTTCCCCCTAAATCATTAGGAATAGGTAGATCAAACACTTCCAGGTAATAATTGGAAAATAATGATACAACCTGTTTAACATGGTATCCAAGGGGAAGGCAGACTTTCCCTGTTTGCATATGATGGCAGTTCAGCTGGAGAATTTGTTTTATAAACAAGCATTGGGGTTGACATTTAGCAAGCTCCCTGGTTTCCACTCTAATTGCCAGTTTTGTACTTGGACATTTAAATTACTTACATATTCATGAGATTAGAAATCAGCGCTGACATTGGGAAATTTCAAGCACATGAAAGTCCTGCCAACCCAGCATGGTGTCTAATGCTCGACATGTTTCTTATAAACAACCGAGTGCCTCTTTCACTTTAGTGCAGTGCCTTGGGCGTTAGGTAGACATCAGTTTCCTAAGTGTTTGTGTTTGTGCAGAAATCATTTGAATATCTCCAGGGGGATGAATTTCAAGGATCCATTTTTCTTTTGTCTCAATCTTGCCATTTGACATGAAGGGGTTGCTGGGCCTATTCAAAATGAAATAGAATTACTGTGAAGATAAACACTTCAATATTTAATGGTTTACAGTTACTGCGTGTATAATCGATAACATTCTTAAGCATCATACACCCATTCTTCCTTGTTCTATTCATTCTGGTTCCACAGCATCTTGTAGTGATTGATTAAACGGGCATTCAACATTGATTAAAAGTGCCTATACGTCCATATACCTGAGAGCCACGGGGGCAGCCTGTGGCTAAGGCAGGCTTGCCTCTAATTTCCGTGGCATAGACCCAGTTGCCCATCTACAGGTTTTAGGGAAATGCATTGGCTACAGTACATCACACCCGCTATGTGCTAGGCTCTTGTGTGAAGTGTTATATACATTTTCTCAGCATCCTCAAATAGTTCTATGAGGCCAGTACTCTGATTATTATTTCCACTTCAAGGTGAATGAACTACTAAGAGACTTGTTGATGGTCACATCTGTGGCAGGACTGAGAGGCTTGCTGGCTTGCTCTGCTGTCCATCAGTGGTGAGAAACCAACACAACTGTGATTTTGGAAATGCTTCTATCCATTCCCTTGTCCAGTAGTCAGGACTGGGATTTCCAGGAAATCCCCGGCTTTCACAGCAGCCACGATAAGCATTGCCACTCTGTTAGGCCCCCCTCCACAAAAGTCACAATTAAAAATAAAAAAAAAAATTAGAACTTTTTTTTTTATTAAATATAGTTATAAACTGGGTTAAACAAAATTCCTGAGCCAACAGAGAGAGAAGAAAGAGAATCAAAACTAGATATTTTTAAAATTTATTTTCATGTGAATTACTAAAACACTATCATTGTCTATCAACCACATTGGCAGTCCATTTTTCATTTTGTATTAATATACGATTTTAACTCAAAGCCAACCTTCATTATTAACAAGAATGCCAGCTGTTCATATTTATAGCTTCCCTTATTTATGAATACAACCTATCAAAGCCTGTGTCCCCTCTTTAAAGCCATGTCCTGGTTTTGCACATGTCTGACACACATGGACCAAAATGTTGACGGTCAGGCCAACGTACAGGCCTTAGGGTTCCCTATTTCTTTCATCAACTATGGTTATTTGGAATTTAGAGGAGATCAAGAATGAAGCAAGTTTCCCATATGGTTCTATCACTTGGACTGCTGACTCACAGAGCTCCAAAATAAGTGAGATGATATAAATTTGCAAATACTCCAGAACTGCCATGAAAGAGAGGGTGGCCCACCAACTGCCCTAAAGGCTTTGTCCTCCCGTAATCACACATTTGAATGCAATTTTTTCAAAGTATGAAATAATAAAACGTCTCCTAAATTAAAATCAAAGGGGAAATGCATGACCAGAAGAAAAACAAAGAGAATGGGAACAGAGGACGGAAAAAGAGAAAAGCAGCTTGCAGACTAATACAGGGCAACAGGTGAGGCTTAGTTGTCTTATGCAGTATTCTTCAAATTTGTGAGTTTGCTGGAAACACATACAAATAAGGAAATGATCACACTGCAAACAAAGCAAGATTACTTCTCTCAAAAAAAAAAAAAAAAAAACCTGAAGACCTAGTGATGCTGGACCCACTGTCCTCTGAGGCAAGAACAGCAGGCTGGAGCTTGACAACACCCCTTTCCCCTTCCAAATGAACACCTGCTCTCCTATTTTCCACAGCGCAGATCCTGCCTGTTTTGTTCAGCTGTCCTTCGTGTCTGCCTATAGAGGAATTGAGTTCATGGCCTAGGTGGTCTTGGACATCCACAGGGCTGGGCAGAAGCGTACACTGCACAGGCCTAGACCTGAGAGGTCCTTTGGCCTTGTGTTCTATAGCAGCAGGCCCTGCTCCTGAGATGAGGCCTTC
This sequence comes from Galagoides demidoff, assembly GCA_963574575.1. Classification (NCBI taxonomy): domain Eukaryota; kingdom Metazoa; phylum Chordata; class Mammalia; order Primates; family Galagidae; genus Galagoides; species Galagoides demidoff. Next base: position 91,074 of record CAUYQV010161005.1, read on the forward strand.
CCAGCATGGGCAGAGAGAGAAAGGGCCTCTCCTTTCCAGTCACTCAGCGACCTGAGTCCCAGCAGTGCGTGCACTGGTCCACAACACGACACTCTCCCTTACAAATCACTCCTCCAGCGCCAGCCCCAATAGAGCCGCCAAAAGCCAGGCACCCTGGCTCAGTGGGTGGAGCTGGAGGTACATGCATATTCTTATCCCTTTTCACTTTTTTTTTTTTTTTAATTTCCTTACAGTCACATCTGCTCTTTGTTTTCTCTCATTTCAAATGTTTCCCAACACATCATGTTTAGTGAGGTGTTTAAGACAGACTGAGAGATGCCGTTGGAGGCAATGTTTTATAGCACAGTTTGTACACTAGTTTATTGCCAAATTAAAATAAAGATGTAATCTAGCAGACACAGTCTGCTACTAAGCCTTCCTTGGGTGTTTTCCTGTATTGAGAAGAGAAAGTGCAGGGAAAACAAGCAACGAAGTAAAGGACTGTAGCTCCTTTCTGTTATCTGCTCTGTCTCCAAACACTAAGAGATTTTTAAAAGGGGCAAAATGCTTGGGTTGCCTACTGCTTACATTACAGAAAAAATAATAAATTAATAAAGGAAAGCAGTATTTTTGAACTCCAGATAAATAAATGCTGTAGAATTTCTGTTATTGTCAATAGTGATTCACGGTTGGAAGCAGTCTAAGGGTAGAACTTTACACAACCAGTATCCCTTTGGCCACGGACATGGAAGTTCTGTAACATCTACAAAGTCCACTCTTCTGAAAATTTCAGGACTTTCCAAAGAACTGTCCTTGCATAGACTCTCCAGAGGCCACGGACTCTAGCTTATATTTCTAACTGGGTAAGTCAAAGAAAAGTAAAAGTCAACAGAAATTAAGCAGTAGGGAAGGGGGACAAAATCCTACTTAAGGGGTGCTATGAACACTATGTGGGTGACCGTACACCCACAGCCTGGACTCAGGAATTACACCAGCAATACATGTAACCTAAAATATTTGCATCCTTCATATTTTGAAATTTGAAAAGGGGGAGGAGACAGTGTTTACCTCTTGGCAACCTCTGCTATGATTCATTTTATGTGTCAATTTGATTGAGCAGGGAATGCTGGTCAAACTTATGGCTGGTTGTGCCTGTGAGAGTTTCCTGAAGATACTAACATCTGAATCAGTAGGACTGAGAAGATCCGCTCTCTCTAGTGTCAGAAAGCATCATCCAATCCTCTGAAATCTTGCATAGAACAAAAAGACTGGGGAAGGGTGAACTCCTGGTGTCTTCTTACCCTGAGTCATCCAACTTCTCAGACATCAAAACTGGAGGTCCTGGTTGTCTCTCAGGCCTCTGGAGTAGAACTGGGACAATTGGCTCTGGTCCCATCCCATTCTCAGACCTGGACTGAATCACTCCGACAGCATTTTTGGACTTATCAGACTCCATAATTATGTGAGCCAATTCCTCTCTCTCTCTGCTTTTCTGGAGAACCCTGAATAATGCAACCACCTAGATATTCAATATCAAAAATAGATTTCTCCTTCTAAGTGAAAAGACTAAGACATCAAAACATCTTGGCTTTGAGAATTCTGAGGACATCTGGCTACACACATTTCTCCCTGATTAAAAACCACTTAAAAAAAAAAAAGTCTTCCCATGAAACTGATGGCTTGTAAAATTCTATCGTTGGCCAGAAAGGACAATCTGCTCAAAACAAAACTCTCTGCATCTCTTGTGATGCTCACATCAAAAGCTCCTCTTGATGTTGGGGCATCAAGAGGAGAGACAGAGCAGAGCATCACAGCCCATCTGGACTCTGTCTCTCAGCCCGGAGATCCAAAATCTGTCCTTAGTGCCTTCAAAGTCTCATGTACTCACTGAAGGAGAGAAAGCAAGGTCAGAAAAATAAGGGTAGCTTTGTGTTCAAAAGAGGGAGGATATGCCTTAAAAGTAAAAGAAGACAGCAAACAAAGAAAAAGAAAAGAGAACAGGACTCTGTTCATAGGTAAGTTCTGAAGGAGCGGCCACACCTCCACCAGGTATTTCCCAGAGACTTTTACTGAGGATCCTGTTCACCAGAGTTTGATGTACAACTGCGTCCAGCAGAGTGAATAGTAGCTAATATCTGAGCTGAGAGATCTGCAACAGCAGTATTAGCAGCTGACACATAAAATTTGATGAGCGATACTGATATGAAAAAATTAATTTCCCCATTTCCCAGCAAATACAATCAATGGCCAGACAACGCCAGCCAGGATCCTCCTGTGGCCCATAGCTGTGTCTAATCAGTGCCAATGATCCACTGGTGAGCACAGGTATTATTTCCCTATCACTGACCCTCTGAGCAGCCACAGCCCCTCGCAATCAGCTAAAGGCTCATCTGATAGTTGCATCCCACTCCCCTTCTGCAAATGTCCTAGTCCTTGTTCCGTGATTCGAGCCTGGGGATCTGAAGGTCTACTCTGCTTCCTATTTCCACAGCAGGTAGAAGTAATTTTTCTTAAAGTAATTTTCCATAATTTTTCTTAGAAGTAGTTTTCCATAATTTTTCTTAGAAGTAATTTTCCATAATTTTTCTTTTCCAGAATGATTTATCCCTCATCCTTTCTTGGAGAAACAGAGTTTGACAGAAAGGCTGCTTTCTGCCATCTGTTCACCTCCAAAGACCAACCTACAGTGGCACAATTCACAATCAGAAACATGTGGAAACAACCCAAGTGCCCACCAATACACAAATGGATTAGTAAAACGTCCTGTATGCATACTGTGGAGTACTACTGGGCCATAAAAATGGCAATCTAGTATCCTTTTGTACAACCTGGGAGGAAGCAGAAACCATTCTTCTACGTGAAATATCACAAGAATTAAGAAATAAGCACATGTAGTCAGTACCAAACTGGAGTTACTTCAGTGCAGGGGTGGAAGGAAATCTCAGGGAAAATCAAGCTGGGCTGAGGGGGAAGGAAGGGATGGGCAAATTCCGAGCTGCCCGGTACAGCGTACACCATCTGGGTGAAAGGCACACTTAGAGTAGATGAGGATGACTTGGTCTCAGTCTGGATAGAAACAAAGGATGCAAACAAAACCTGTGTGTGTGCCCCCTAATATTCTGAAATTTAAAAGAGATTTACAAAATGAAAGCAATGACCAAAAAAAAAAAAAAGAATGAGAACTCTAGTAAATTTCATGTTGGGTTTTATCCCATCATAAAACATCTACAATTATGGATTTGCCATTTGAGAAAATTTATTAACCTCCCAGATATTTGGATCCCTATCTTTGAACAGAATAAAATCTGATAAGGCATCTTCCAACTCTAAAATGACAGGCTTCGTTAGGGCTGTGGTCACAAAAATACACCTTTTGGTCCAGACCCCTTAGCATTTGCTCCCAGGAGTACTGTCTTATCATTCTAACTGGGATTCTTGCTTTTGACTTCATATTACTATATGTCATCCTTACATTACTACTGACTAGCTCTTACAATCTACAGCTCTGGACATATCATTTTCTTGACCAAAATGTTCAAAGTCCTAATTAGGAAAATAAAAATTATTTCACCTAACAAGCAAACCTTCAAAACAGTTAAAAAAGGGGGTACAAGTGAAACTCTCTAAGAGTAGAATCAGAATGTTTTAAAACTATAACTGAGAAAATGACATGAAGGCTGTGTTGATCAGTTTGATGGAAGTATTTCGGATTGCATGCGAAAACCCCACACTGTACCCCAGAA